>SRMA01026029.1:0-43985 GCA_007224835.1 Danionella cerebrum
CTCACATACAAAAACAAACCATGTAATGGTTTTCATGACTTCCATGTGCAGAGACTCCAGGCCTCTTCAGAAGGGGGAGGGCTCCTTCAATTTGCCAGCAATTGTTTACGTATAAATTGTTTACAGAGTTGTTTCCCACAAAGACTGGCTGATATCCACAACGAAGCACATCTGGATAAACACCCAGATCTGATTTCCGTACGAAGCTATGCCTGTCCAATCCGATTCCCATCAGACACTGGGTAGCTTCCCCTTTGCACATAATACCTGTAGTGGAGTCATTAGATGCTAATTTACACTTGAGTAAATATTACTGGGTCAGTGCGTTCCCTTGGGCCAGCGGTTTGCATTAATGAATGATGTGTCACCCACTTGGCTGCAGAGTTGCATCTCGTTCCATTAAGCCTGATATTAATTCACAGAATGGCCAGAGTCCAAATGGAAGTCCTTGTCTTCGGTGCCAGAGGCCGGCTCGAAGGTGGTGCCAGGGCTCAGAGACTAGCACAATAAATAAAGTCTTGTAAGTGTGCTGTAAAAATCACTTATCCACATTTTGCGGTAGGCCAAGTTATGCTAGAGGGCAATCAGCAAACATTTGGTCAGCAGGAAATTGCTCAAATCTGTGTGTAATCGTCAGAGTGCAGAAAAATTCAACCCACATGTTGCTCTGTGATAAAGGTTGTTTTTTTTTTTGAGAAGGACACTGTGCTAGCAATACAATCTGCTCTGATTTAAAACACAACACACTGCTGAAAATGCTTTAAAGCAGTGGTGTCAAACTCATTTTCACAGAGGGCCACATTAGCATAATGGCTGTCCTCAAAGGGCCAGATGTAACTTATAAATGTAAAACAATGTAATCGAATGTAATGTAAAATAAATGTAACTACTCCTTAATGTTAAATAACTCATTATTTATAACTTATTCAAGTGACAATTCAGTTGCATAGAAACAATTGTATGCTTGTTGTTCTAATATAAATCCTTTAGATTTTTGTCAGCTTATGAAAACCCACATAGCTCCATTAATGAAGGATCAAACCGTCCAAGTGAATAAAGAAAAATAGCATTTTTGTAATTTGTTTAGCGAAGAAAACCCTCACAGACTGAAGATGATGCATATCGATCATCATCTTTTATCATCAGGCTCAAGAAACAGATCACAGATAAACTATTAGCCACACCCATTTCACATCTTGAAATTGGTTTTAGCATGAGATTTGTGTCAAATCACTCAAATGCGAGTCTTACGTTCAATGTGTGAGAGCTCTGCAGTTTTACTCGTTAGTATGGATGCGTTGTGGGAAATGTAGTTTTTTTTTAGACACTCAAAACTTTTAAGCTCTCGCGGGCCACATTAGATTACATGACGGGCCACATCTGTCCCGCGGCCTTGAGTTTGACACGTGCTTTAAAGAGAGAAGTATTCTTCAGAATGAAACGGATAAAACACACCCAGTAGGTTAAGTTGTCTCGTTTGCTTTGATGTATAATAAAAATTCTGTTCTACAAGTTTAACATAGTACTTCAAGAGTAAACTCTTACGCTTGATAAAATTGGTAACACTGGATGCTGGAGTTCTTACACAATGTTTCATCAGACAGAGGAAAAAGGGGGAAAACGTTCAAACAAAACCATCTTGACCCTGTTACATTACAAGAACACTCTCAGAACTTCAGCAGTGGCGTCTAGCACTCCATCTAAGGAAGCAAGAGTGACCTTCATTGAACAATAAGCATGCTCTTGCAAAATTTAGTGTACCTCACAATATTATGCTATCTTAACATTCTGCTACTATGCCCAAATACATTTCAGAAACCTCTAAATGTTTTGTCTAGGTCTTCCTTCTTCCAGGGCTTCCATCACTGTTAGATCACTTCTAAAGGTTATTAGAATGTCACCTTCAACTTGATTTTCACAGAAGAAATAACAACCACTCTTTTACTGTGTTTAGGCTCGCTGCATTTCTATTTATTCACAAGTTTTCCAAAGTGGGAGAGATGAAATGTGGTACACATAAATATGACTTAATCAAGATTATGGAGCAAGTGTTTGCTTTGCTTCTCAATCGAATGACTATAGAGATCCCTGTGACTGTTAGAAGCTATTTAGAACAGGATTTTTATAGATTATTAGTAATACAGATAAAATAATACTGTAGGCTTACCATTGAAGTCTTGCGCAAGGTAGACATCTAGTGGTTATCTATTTGTTACCTAACTTGTAAAATCTTACTAGAAATGATATATACCGAAATAAAAAGAACCTTCATATAGATTTGAAAAGTCATCATTTAAAATCATGTTTATTCAATATGACAGAATGATCGAGAAACCCACATAGTTCTACAGAAAAATATACATGTGATAATGTATCCAAAGTGACTTACATATCAAGGCATCAACTGACTGAGCCACATATCTATAACAAACAAGCTAAGCGTACAGACAAAAAAAGATGTTTTTCTTATTTTAACATTGAGTGACAGCATAACAAAACAATCTTTACTTTTCTGTAGATCCACATAAGCTCTACTATATCTAGCATAAAATCAGGCAACAAGTCAGCAACCAGTTCAGGCCCAGACAAGAATATCTCCTGTGGCAATTGTTGCCTAGTGGATAAGGTGATTGACTGGAGATCAAAAGGACACTGGTTCGATCCCCAGCTCCAATGGTGGGAAGGTGGGATAAGTGTTAAAACTGTCTCCCTCCTGTGACAACCATTACTGTGGTGACCTTGAGCGAGTCACCAGTTACTCAGTGTGTGTTCATTGTGTGTTTATTCACTGCAGTGTGTGCACTTGGATGGGTTAAATGCAGAACACAAATTTCTTGTAGGAGTCACTCCATACTTGGTCCTAAAATCACTTTCAGTGATGTCAAGGCAACTAGTCTTTTTTGTTTACAATCTTGGCATATTGAATGAACCCAGATGCAAGTTAGACAGTCTTTATTGAACCTTCGCAACACTGGTAAAATGGCAAAAATGGAACCAAGGAGACCCAGAACACAGCCCAACAAATAGGAACCCTTGAAAGGAAAAAAATGACACAAAAAATCATGGATGCTTCCAAAAGATCTTCAGGGTGCTCAGTGTTCTGTGAAGAGAGCACAGGTGAGAATGCAGACTTCCAACTAGACATCTGAATTTTACTTTCATGTAATAATAAAATTCAAATAATTTTACAAAAGAAAATGCAACGGTAAAATTTGAGAAATTTTCTGAAACATGAAATTTTCTGAAACATAATAATTGACAAATTTTCTAAAACACCAGCCATTCCCTCCCCCACCTACACCTAACACTTTCGAAGAACTTCTCTGTCTGTGTCAGGAATACAGTTCCCAGCACCTTTTCGCTGCCCTCACCTACCAACCTCCTTTAGAAACACCTGGATCCACTTCCTCCAATCACCCAGTGCACAGTTCTCTGGCACTGACTCATCCATTTGAAACCCTTCACTTGGAATACACTCCTGCCTGCAGAGATCCATTTTTAATAAACTTAGCTCCTTTCTCCAGTATTTTCAAGCACACCTCTGGGTTCCTGTCTGAGGAACCACTAGTTCCTGTCCAAAGAATCCTCTACTAGTGAATACTTACCTGTCTGCCCACCTGTCCTCCAGCCGGTTTCTTCATGCTCCCTGTTGTTCTGGTTCCGAGACCTGTGGAGATGAGGAACAGGCAAGAGAGATAGAGAGAGAGAGATCCAACTCTAATATTAATCTAGAAGAGAAGAGAGAAGATGAAAGACAGGCATAACAGGACCCCTTCCCCAAGGGCGCCACCTGGTGACTAAAATGAACAGGAGCGATGAGAGCAATAGAAATCATTGATCAGGGACTTATCGTCAATAACTTGAGAGGGGCTCTGCCTTGGAACAGTAACCATCCGACCAGAAACCGGCACCCACGTCCATGTCATCTTACATCAAGGAGTCTCACTCTGTAAGTACGACATGATCTGGGGCAGAGAAGTGTGAAGAGCAAGAAACATGGAAAACAAGATGAAGGCAAGGAAGATTTAATCTTACAGTAGAAGGAAAAATGTGTTGGCCCTTAAATGTAGCAAGGTGCGGCAGGGTATTGACTGGTTGAGGAAGTTATGCAGATGCAATGTGGAGAGATCTGACTAAGCGCCAGGGGCTCATAGTGAGTTGGATAAACTTGCAAAGTGAAGGTACAACCACCTCACTCTCCTGAGTATCTTCTGCATTTAACCACGTTATCTTTTGAATGAGCTGCATGGGTCTCTGCGACTTCCCCTTTACAAACGGATGCATCTTTTACTCTACGTCTTTTAGCTGTTTATTTTTTTGTTCTTTTCTTTTTCTGCTGATTATCTGCGCCCCCCCCCCTGCAGTGCCTGTGCGCCCCCCCATGGCGGGAAGACCTGAGAGGTAAATTAGTAGCCTGTCTGAGAGGATACCTGAGTGGAGTTCATGAATGCAAAAAATGTGATTTAAAAACAATCTGAGGCACCGAGGCAGGTGTACAAAATGAACTTTAAAAAAAAGCGATGGTGGGAATGGTTGAAACCCCTTAGAGATGGGGAGATCATTAACAAAATCAAGTGCAATGTGCAACCAAAATGGGCAGTGCTAGACTTATATGTACCAGAAGTGCACACAAATGGCAGATATCATGGGCCAGTTAAGGCCAACAAATCCAAGGTGGATTATCTCCAAGGTTCTTCAGTCACCTGGGTGGCAGGAAAGCTTGGAGCAGTGCCCCCAGTGGAGAGAATTGCTGACAAAAAGACAATTAGGAGGGCAACACAAGGGAATTATCAAAGAAGCCTTAATAAAGATATTATGAACAGAACATTCTCCTATTTCCCAGGTGAGTGTGCCAGTCACTCTCTCCTTGTGAATGACGGGTAAGATGTGCCCAGAGGTGGAAAAGGGCACAGAACTGGCAAGAGCACAATCCATATGGCAAGGATCTTGTGGAGTCTCACTCCATAGCGGTCATCGGTGGGACTCAGGTGGTGGGAAAAGAAAGAATATGGATGCACCTTGCCACCAGACTTGAGCCGCTGGGACAAAAAGGCATCAACTTTTCAGTCAAAAGAGTCAACTTCTATGATAAATTGTCACTCAAGAGATGGAGTAATGAGGGTCAGAGCAGGAGTGAAAAGGTGCTTGAGATGATCAAATGCCTATTGGGCAGGCTGAGATCAAGCAATTGGCACCTTGATAGATGTAAGGGTGGTTAGAGGTGCAGCTATCTGGCAAAAATTGCATATAAAATGCTTGTAAAAACTGGAGAAACCTAAAAAGCTCTGTAACACTGAGTGGTATTTGGGCACTGGCCAATCTAGCACTGCAGCCTCTCTGCTAGGGTCCATCTCCAGACTGCCTGAACCAATGCTGTGCCCCCGAAACAGCCCAAAGGATTGGTGAAAAGTGTATTTCTCAGATTTAACTAAAAGACATTGCACAGCTGAGTGGTATACATCATCAAAAATGCATATATCATCAAGACAGACAAAGGTGTAAACATTACTCATGTCCAGGAGGACATCAATAATGAACGCCTGCAAAATGGCTGGAACATTAATGAGCCCAAAAAGCAGAATATGGTATTCATAATGCCCGAGTGGGTGTTAAACGCTGTGTTCCACTCATTCCCCTCTCTCATGCATACGAGATGGTAAGTGATAAATCCAGCTTGGTGAACAACATTGAACCCCTATATGATGTCAAACAAACTGGACATAAAGGAAAGAAGGTATTTGGTCTTTTGCCATTATTTTATTTAGGCCCAGTAATCGATGTTTAGCCACAGGAAACGTTCCTCTTCTTAACAAGAAGAAACTGGCGCCCAGTGGTGACGAGGAGATGACAATAGTGCCAGCAGCGATAAACTCCTCTAGATTACTCTGTCAGGACAAACCCAAGGTGGAACCAAGCTTTTACTCAAAAGGTGTTACAAACTGAAAAAGCTATAGCCCTCGCAAGCAGAGAACGAGGAGCAAGAAAAAAGAAAATAAATGGGACTCATAATGAGGAGATGAGCTGATAAGAGAGACAGATAAGATCAAACTCTGAAATTAATCTGCACGAGGAAAGGAAACACGAAAGCCTGGTGTAACACAAAAAAAACAAGTTTCATTAATATGATCAATGGCTGCTTTCTGAGCCGTGTTTTTTGAGTAGAACATGGTTAATGATGACTGTATTGTTCTGTTTGTCTTTTACCTGAAATCCCAAATGTCAGGGCTCAAGTGTCCTCAAAGAAAACAAGCAATTAAGAACACACCTTCAATCACCCCACTAAATTATTCACCCTAGCAACACTTTTCCAATCCATCCCTCTTTGTTAAATGGCCCATCACTACACCTCCTTAGTTCCCACATATTTACGATCATGACAGCTCCTGGCTCTCTTGGATCCAAGCATCTGTTCGGTCTCTCTTCTGGGTTCAACCATCACTCCATCAGCTTTACTGTATTGCTCAACTCCTGCTAGTCACCTGACCTTCATCATCACTTGAGTTGTTATCTCCCAAGTCATTGTGGGTTCCACAGTTCATGGCATTACCCCACTGTAATGGCAACAACACAGAGCTGAGTCCTGTTCCCATTAAGGTACTCTATTCTTTTGTATATCTTCTTCTTTTACTTTTGGCTGTTCCCATATATATTTCCTAATCCTATGTACCCTTCTCCTTCCTATAGCTACCATGACACCAAAATCATTGCACTCTGTGTGGGTACAATACTTCAGAGGGGCATTTTAAAAGACTTACAGTTATTTCTTATCAATCTTCTTCTTGTAACGTGACTTTAACTTGAAACGCATTTGTCAGTAAATACCATGTATGTACAGTGCCACAAACCACATTTTCCACACGTTTTCCCCAATGCAAACTACATTTGGCAGCATGGTGTAAACTACTGTACATTAGGGGAATAAAAGTGAGGCGATAGTGACAAGAGAATGTTGAAGATTTATTGTATTTGCCTCGTATGGAAACCATTAGCTTGCGCACACGGGCCGACCAATGCACTTCTCTCTTACTAAAAGGCTTAAACAGAAATTAATGGCTCTGACTTTTGGCATTTTAATGATCTGCTCTTCTGTAAGTCATTATCAAAAGTGATTTTCTAAACACGTTTTTTATTTTCAGAGAGCTTGTTTTACCATGCAGTGCAGGCAAAAGGGCTGGAACTGTTAGCACTATAGCGCTAGTGACTTAAGCTTAAGAATTGGTTTCGGTTAAATGTGCCTTTCTTTTTCAGACAAGTTGGTGTGGTGGATAATCTAAATCAGAGTTTCTTAACTTTTTTGACACTGGGGCCCAATTTTCCCCGTACAACGTGATTTAAGGCCAATTCAAATAACTTGTAAATTGATCCACATTTTGTTTGATTTGTGTTTAATAATTAAATAAAGTCATTTTATGGTTTATTAAAGTAAAATCTTTAAAGTATTCTTTAGTTAAAGTAAAAGAAAAAAAATATTTTCACACTGAACAGTTAAACCACAGTTGTCGTGCTTAGCACAAATTAGAAAAATATTTATAAGGCATTTTGATAAATAAAATTGTGTGTTAATAAAGCAAGCACACTTAAAATAAGATTAAAATGAAATAAACTGTAAATGACACTTAAATAGAGTGCAGCCTGCTGATGAACTTGACAAATTAATATTGTTAACTTTTGTACAATATGTCTCTCTCCAAATCTGTGACAAATTAACAACAGTGTGTTTTATAACATGCTACAAATCACATTTCATGTTCACCTCTTAATGAGAGACTTGGGCCTGTCTCTTAGACATGATCAAATCCTGTCTGGGTGGAATGGGGGAAAGGCTCACTCTTAGGGTAGCCTCCAGAGATGCTCTGAGTCTGCTGCGAGCTTTGGTCTCAGTAAGACTCCAAGATAAGTTGGAGTTCAAGAAACAACGGCTCTTTTATTAAACTCTGTATTGGAGCGAGTACAGCAAGAACGTAACGGCGAAGCCGGCTCAACTCAACTGAACCAAAACAACAATATCCCCATAACGTAAGTTTTGACCGAAATAGACCGTTTTAAAGTTAACGTTATTAACAGAGAGAACATTGGCACGTCTTACCATCAATTGGATCTCCCAGCGTTTGCCCAGGAAACTGCAGCTGTGGTGCGTGAGGAATCATTGACGCCTGCAAGGAGTACACCCAATCTTCCAAATTAATTTTATTATTAATATCATTTATTATTTGTTTTTAATGTCCTCTGATGGATTTGAGTGTGGTTTAAAAGGTAAAAAAAAAAAACTAAAATGAAATAAGGCAAAGAGCCACATGCTAATTTGGCCGAGGCTCTATTGGCGCATACCACAACACCTGACTGACGCCTCACTGCTACCAAGTGCTAGGAAGCGCCATTCAGGTCCCGCGGCCCTCGCGACCCACACGTTCAGAACAGATTTTTTTGGCCCCATGGTTAAGAAACACTGATCTAAATTATGCTAATGCTAACAATTAGCATAATTATTTGCTTCACTTTTTATTTCAATGTATTACTTTTATATCGTGATCTACTAATGTGATAGTGACAATACATAACTGGAAACATAATACAAAAAATCTCTATATGTTCATTTATTAAAGGAGCACAAACAATTGAAATTGTAAAGATTTTTTCTCCCCTGTAAAAATCATACTTGAGCTTCTGAATCCCTAGATGATATGGAGGAAATCCTCCCATTGCTCTTCTGGAATAAAAGCTCAGCTATCTTTGATATTGATATCATCTGTATGTCTATCTGGTGTCTTTTGTCTTTCCCTCTTAAAGATACTCCCGAGCTTCCTTGAGAGTTTCAGCTCAGAAGAGTTTGCTGGAGCAGTGCAGTAACCCCATGGTTTCTGAAGGAACATTTGGTCTTTTGGTAGCTACATTAGGCTGTACCAAAATTATGGTAGATGCTTCTAATCATCGTTGACTGTAGAAAACTCCCTTAACCCCAAGTGACATAGATGCTATGCATGTCTCTGGTCTTACTCCAGACTCTGGAACTCTAAATGAAATAGTATACTTTCTTTCTTCTGAGTAGATGACTTTGCGGCACTGAGCAGCAGTTTGTACTTCATCTCCACATTACAGACAGACGCATTCAGTCAAAGAGCTTTTACAGACAATGAGATATTTGTAGTAATTTCTAGGATTCATCTGATCCGACAATGTATCTTGGTGCACTGAGACTTCAGTCTCCATCCACTACTTGTGAAGACCTCTAATATTCTTGAAAGGTCTTTTTCTGATGAGCGTCTCAAGAAAGATGCTGGTCCACTTTCCCTTTGATTCAAAGCAGCTATGAGAGGTGGGACGAAGTCAATACTTTGTAAGTCAAGTCAAGTCATGACAGGGCAAGACAGAGTCAAGTCCCAAGTCATGACAGGGCAAGACAGAGTCAAGTCCCAAGTCATGACAGGGCAAGACAGAGTCAAGTCCCAAGTCATGACAGGGCAAGACAGAGTCAAGTCCCAAGTCATGACAGGGCAAGACAGAGTCAAGTCCCAAGTCATGACAGGGCAAGTCTGAGTCAAGTCCAAATTAAGTCAAAAATCAAAACTTCAAATTCTAATTTTAAATAAAAAAAAAATACAAACAAGCAATAATAGATTACATTTATTGTACGTTCCATTTTTTCTTAAATGCATGCTGGGATAGCTGATGTGAGCTGCTCTCTCATACAAGACTTGAATAATAATCAACATGCCTGCACGAGCCTGCACGAATGCACGAATCTCTGACACAGAAGCATGCGAGACGCGATCTCACAATGAATGAAATGCGAGTGTTGATTATTATTCAAGTCTTTCCGAGTCATTCGGGTTCAAGTCTGAGTCAAGTCGCGAGTCTATGGGGTTCAAGTCCAAGTCGACTCGCAAGTCATCAAATTAATGACTCGAGTCCGAGTCAATTGACTCGAGTCCACACCTCTGGCAGCTATCTGTTATTATTTGTGAATACAACCAGTTTCCTCAGCATTTATCTTTATGATTAACCCATCTTTATAGGGGGGCAGTGACTGAATCAGTAGCTACACAATCAAGGGTTTGATGACTGGAAAGGCCTCCAGAAGACAGACTGAGAGAGCAATTAAAAACTTTTTTTTCCCACCAAAATCAACATGCTTGAATTACTCCTTTCTGTACTTAGATTTCCCTGTAACTCTCCAAATGGAAGGGTAAATAAATTTGAAAAGGTGGTGTTTATAAAGTATCTGATGCCCACGTTCACTGTTTCTGATTCAATGCTGCTAGAGTCAGAGGTAAGGAACAGGTTGGTGCTGAGACTCAGCTCTTTCATTTTAATTGCGCTCCTAGAAAAGCTGCTGAGCTGTCACATTGGCAGCAAACTTAGCAGAACTACACACACAGTATACATAGCTATGCAAATGCAATCTGATCTATTTGTTTCTGAAAGAAACCATGATTCAGTGAATATCTTTCACCTCCTTTACAAAGTGAATGCCGGCTCCCTTATCTTGAGAACCATTAAGGAATGCTGACCTTTTCTTTCCTGGATCTTCTAAAAGAAGGACATGCGGTCATAAAATCATGGTAGAAACACTGGAAACAGATTTGATTCTCTCCCGTTTTTGAGTAATGCATTTTTGAGTTTCTTTAGTTGTTCCTATGCAGAAAAACAGTATTGATTTATGTTTTTAGTCTTTCCTTGTTGGTTCCTCATGTGTCCGTTTTTTAAGCTTATCCAATTCCGTCTGCAGCAGGAAACAGTATTGATTCTTTCTTCTTTAGGGGCAACAAGCCTCGTATTGTTTTCAATTTTGTTATAAAAAAAGACAATGGGGAAACCAAATCACTAACTCTAAATCACAATGCCAACACATGCCGAAGAACATAGTGTACAGTTGTTCCCACCTTTCTACTCAATGTGGCCTTCAGATCACTTCAAGAACCGTGTGGCGAGCTTCATGGAATGGATTGGAACGCTGCCTCCAAGCTATGCATAGGATGCAATGGAATACACAGCCTCTCCCTCTGAACAAGGTAGGGCTTGCCTGTGTTCAAGTATTTGTCAGACTGCGTTATGTTTGCTTTGAAATTTGGTGGTGGGGTATTATTGTATGGGGTTGTTGTTTTAGGTGCTAGGCTTTCTGAGTTCTTCAGCAGACCACCAGATCCCGGACTTCTGGATTCTCACAAAGCAATGACATGCTTCTGCTAAAATCTCTGCCAGCAAGAATTGGATGCAAGTAGATTGCAAACTCCCGGAAGTGTTTGCCAACAGTTTTGTTTGTTGTGCATTTAATGCACATTGTTCTCACGCACTACAAGAAAGCAACACACAAAACAGACAATCAGAAGTAAGATTGATATTTTAGACAAAGAAATATCAAGGTTACAGACCATTATAACATTCCTTAACAGAAACTTTAAGAAGGCTCATCTGATTGTCTGCTGGTAGGGACTGCAGGAGTCGAGGGGATACAAAACACAGGAGGAAGATGAAGAGGAGTTACAAAACCAGGTAAGTAAGTGGCTTATGAGAATACATGGAAAACCGGGTGGAAAAGGAGTGAAGTGACTGGTGGAGAAAACATTGTTGATGAGTGACTGAATGGAATCTGCCGAGGCTTGTTTGGCTGTTCCATGACATGCCATATCGCATAAAATATTTACAAATAAAGCACTGTTTCCATTCGACGAGTTCAAAAGAACAAAATCTAAACTTCCTGATGAACAGAGACCAAACATCAAAGAAACTTGGAAGTTGCTTCGTTAGTAGAAGACCTTTTTTATCTATAACAACTTACTTGTGTCTTAGAACAGGGGTTCCCAAACCTTTTTATTCCGGGACCCACCTTGGCAAGTACGTTGATCTCAAAAATGGGTAAATAAAACCTAATTTACAGAGCAGTTTTTATTTTACTTAATAATAATGAAATTTACAGTTGATTGCAATACTTAAGGGCTTATGAGGAACACAGTTGAGTTATAATGCTAATGTTTAAGAATAACTGAGTTATACTTATTTACAAAGACAAACACAAGCACAACTGACAAGCTTAAAAAATTTGAGTTTTCGTATATTAAAAGACATTTTCTCAGTGCGCCGTTGCACTGTATTATCAGAAAGTGGAACTTTATCTATCTTTAATGCAGCATCTTTACCCAGCATTTCCTCAACGATATCTATGCAGGCCGGCAGCAGATGCTCCTCTCCTGTGGCGTGTGGTTTTTTGGATTTTGCGATTCGATATGCAGATAAAAATGAGGCTCGAAGAGCTTTTTGTGGGATGCTGGATGTACCAGTTATCTTTTTTTGTTGACTAAGATACTCTTTTTTTTAGAAGATAATAAGATCGACCTTTGTTGACATATGCTGAATGTTTTGTTGTCAAGTGCCGTTTAAGTTTTGAGGGTTTCATGCTAGCACTTACAAGCTTTTCTAAGCATAAAAGACACTGCGGGACTTCCTCACCAACAGAATCGTCTCTAAAGAGTCGTTCGATCATTATCGTGCTGGTTTTGATTCAGCGTAACGTTAATATGGATGCAGCTAAGTGATTTTGCGCGACCCACCATTCCTCACCATCCAACCCACTACTGGGTCGTGACCCACAGTTTAAAAACCTATGTCTTAGAACAAGTAGACAAAACGTTATATGCACAATCATGTCATTTGATTTTGGAGGCGGGAGACCATTCTTTGGCAACTCAGCCAGTCAGGACAGTTCTGGGATTTCATTTAGTAAAAGCATTTTGTCAAAGTTTATGCACATTTTTTCTTATCAGATAAAAAGTTTATCTTCTTCTTTTCCTTTCGGCTTGTTCCCAGTTTAGGGTCGCCACAGCGAATCATCTGTTTCCACCTAACTCTGTCCTCAGTATCCTCTACTCTTGCACCAACTACCTTCATGTCCTCTTTCAGTACATCCATATATCTTGTCTTTGGTCTTCCTCTTGACCTCTTGCCTGAAATCTCCATCTCCAACATCCTTCTACCAATATAACCACTATCCCTCCTCTGCACATGTCCAAACCATCTCAATCTGGCCTCTCTGACTTTGTCTCCAAAAAAACCAACCTGAGCTGTCCCTCTGATGTGCTCGTTCCTAATCTTGTCCATCCTCGTCACTCCTAAACTGAACCTCAACATCCTCATCTCCGCTACTTCCATCTCTGCCTCTTGTCTCTTCCTCACTGCCACAGTCTCTAACCCATACATCATAGAAAAAGTTTATATAATTTTATATAATTTTGTTATGCACATTGTTATCTTGGATAATAGATAAGATGGCTTTATTGTACACATGTACAATCTACATTACACATATATGATGGATAGGAAGAGAGATACGCAGCTAGGCGCCAAGATACGTATAAATTGGGCAAATCTCATTGAACAGCGTTGACAGAAAGAGATTCAATGTCATTCATGTGAGGTCGAGGGGTGTCCCAACTCTTTTTTTCAGTGTAGCCCTATTCAAAACAAAAGTCTAAGATGGCTGCCGGCGCAACTAAAGCTACAAAGGTTTTAAAATGAAATGTTTTCTGTTAGACTTCAAATTCATTTGCATTTATGTCAATAAGAGTCATTTAAGTCACAAAAAAGCGAAATAATGCGACATTATTAGTTTGATTTGATCAATGTTAGACAATAAACTCATCATATTTATAGTTTTTCTCTATTTTTTTCACACACTAGTTCTGGTACGTGAGACAACGACTACAACTTGACTCGTATTGCAGTTGCACAATTTTCACGCAGAACGCATCTTGTTTTCACAAGGAACACTCTGCCATTCAAATATGCACACGGACTCACCACAAGCACAAACACCCATCACACAGTTTTATGATTAGCAATCAAAGCTTTAGCATAAAAAGGGCAAGAGGTGAGTTCTTCTGTTTTGGAGCAATGGATGCCAACAGAGAGTCAGAGAAGAGAGAGTAAGAGGGAGAGGATGAAGAAGGCCAAAGACGGTAATCTCTGATGAGATCCACTTTAGTTAATCATGTGATCAACCATAGTCTAACAATGAGGGAGGCTGGACATGGAGTACAGCCACATTCACAGGTTCACTGTAGCATCCATCATCCAGACTTTCCAAAATGAGAATAAGAAATGTGCTTTCACTAAAAAACTGCGGAGTAAAGTAGCACGGTACTGCCTGTGGATTGTAAAAATACTTTAAAGTGTGTTTCCATAGGGCTGCTCTGGTTCCGAACTGGTTCACAGCCTGCGCACCATTTTCTCCATTACTCAATCCTTTTAAAGAGATTTTCTCTGCTTGGAGATGGAAAGTGTGTGAATGAAATCCATAAATGCGTACAGCTCTTCTTCAAGCTTAGGAGAACGCATGTGGAGATATAGCAGCTGATGGATTTGCTAGGCGATATCTCTCGATGCTTGGTCAGAGAAAACATTGCTTTGATGTGAATGAGCTACTGTGGCCAGATCTCAACAAAAGAGAGGATGCAGCATAGTTACAATGTTTATTTTTTCACTGTACTGTAACTGTATACAGTACATTCTTCTGTTGTTTTGTGTGTAGTGTGTGTTGGTTGGGAATGGGATGTGTACTGTGTACATTGTTTTTGTGGGAAAAATAAAATTTGGTCATGTATTTGTGTGTTCTGAGTATAAAACAATATTTTTTTACAACACAATGTACATACTGTCTGTAATAAATGTAACATTGAACCCAAGTGTTTTCCATTCATTGTAGTGTTTTACATAAAGCACATTAGTGTTTAACTGGTTCTTATAAATGTCTATTCATTTGATGGTTTGTCATTTGAAAACAAAATCCCATTTTGAAAAGGAATAACACTGTTAAAAATCCAATGTTAAATTTTGCAGGAGTATTCAGAGGTTTTGCCCATTTTTTTTGGATCTGTGCGTAAAGTTTTGAGAACATGAAGCATGCTTTCAGAAAATCTGAGTAACTTTAACTGCCCTATTAAACCCTATTGTCTGAACCAAATGCTCAGTTGCCTGAAACCCCTGATTGAATCAATCACTCTTCGACAAAACCAAGCACTTTTTACCCGTTTAGACATTTTCCTTGTGAAAAATGGTGAGCACGAGTGACAAAAGTCAAACAGATTTAAAGCACAGTTGTTACCACTTCTGATCACACTTGTGGTTAATAGTGTAGATCAGGGGTGCTCACTACGTCGATCGCGGAGGTGCTACCGGTCGATCGCGCCGTGAAATTGAAACAATATCAGCCGATCATCCATCCCGTCACAGTTCAGTAAAGTTAGCTGCAGATGCAAGGATTCGGTTTTCTCTGCTCAATAGCTCGAGACCAGAATGTTCTCGGTAAACAAATAATACCTATTTTTAATCTGTGTTATGTAGCGGACAAACTACAAAAGTTTTTTATCAAAACAAGTTTCCCTCTGCCCGTCTATGAGCAACCCGCTGACATGGAATCGCTTAGGGACCGTCTGCAAATTACCAGATCCAAAATATGTTTTACCCAGAATATGCTTCATAACTTCATTCTAAATTACTCTATTACAACCAAAATCAAGCAACACACCACTCCTCACCTGCATATTGTAGAGATGTAGACAATAGTGGTGTAACAATATATTGCAGCACAATATATAGCATATAGTGGAGCTACTGGGAGATATCGTCTAGGAGCTGAAGTGTATTTGCTTCTTGAATTTGCTTCTCTAGTCACTTTTGAAACTTCTTGTTAATGTAATATTTATTAGGAGACAAATATCCTTTACTCACATTTTAAACAAAAAAAATTATAAAACTAGTTCTTATTCACTTTGAGTAAAAAAGATAACCCAATGCAAACATTAACAGTGCCCCTAGTGGATTGATGGTACCAAATGCTCTCATACAAACCAAACTAGACCCTAGTCTTCTTAATTTTGTGGTCTCACAACTTTTTAAATTCATTTTTTTCAGTGATGGTTCATTTTATAAACTGTTTAAATAGTTGTTTTTTAATTGTGAGCTGAGAATTAGGATAAAAAACAAGAACACATAATGGGCCATGGAAAACTCTGAGGATGTGGGGGGGGGGCTGGGTGAAATCATGTCTGTCCTTACAGAACACCTTCAAGAGTAATTAGCTCAAAAACTTCACAACTGATTCAAATTTTGGGCACAAGTGTTTTTTAAAATTTGTGTCGACTGTCCCTTTAACATTTTATTAGAAACAATCACAGCTAATGCTTTCATCCAGTCCAGAATATGTTTGGAGTCAATGTGTTTAGAGTTCAGATGGATTTTGGAACGGATAAAGTTTTTATGCTCCCCACAAAAAAAGGCCGATCTGTGGCATTGAGACATAGCAGGAGATGCCAGTTGAGCTTCACGTGTGCAACTTAATCTCACTCAGGAGATTTTCCGGTGCTTTCCTTGAATCACAGAGGGCTAGAATAATAACCTTCCTCAACCTCAGGGATGGTTTTTGAATTTACAGTGCCATACTCAAAAACCTTTTAGTGCTGAAATGCGGAGCCTGCTCGGAAACCATGAAAAAGAGTTTTGTTCTGAGGGAAATTTGTAGAAATGTGGCACAGTGGAATTTGCATCAAGGTATGCGGGATGTTCTTGGCAGTGCTGAGGTTTCATATTAATCATGTGTGGGAACATTTTTCAGACACGATGAGTGAGGAAATAAGCAGAAATTTGGTTTATGAGCAGAACTAGAACCACAGATTTGCTGGTGAATTGTATTAGTGTGTTCCTAAGCCCTATTTGGACGGGAGTTCAACAGATCAGACGTACATTGTGTTTTTAATCCCGTCCAATGTCTGTTTTTCTTTCATAGCCTCTATAAAAATTTTAAATTTTGAAAACTGTGGTACAGTGGTACCCTGAGATACGAATGCTTCGAGTTACGAAATGTTTGAGATACGTAAGGTCTAGCGGTAAATTTTTTGCTTCGAGTTACCACAAACAGTTTTGCTCTATTATCCACTTGTTAAGTCGTCGTGCTGCGCTTCCGGGTCCTGGCGCTCCATTATCCCATTGCAGAAAAGTGCAAAAAGGGGCTGATGCGCTTTTAAACACTTAAATTCAGTTTTAAATCAAGCGAAACATTATGTATAGATTACCAAAAATGTGCTTTAACAAAAGTTAGAGTCAAGGTTAGAGTTCAATCACTGCGCACCTGGTTCCAATTGGCGGAAGTGGATAAAAGGAGAGCAGAAACATAGAGACGATGACGATTGTACTCCAACAAAAGATGATGCCTGATCACTTTTCCCCTCTGTCGCCTTTCCCCAGAGAGCAGTTAAGCGTGGATCCTTTGAAGCTTCACTCCACCAGGATTCCACAAGGAACAAGAGGATGCACCATGATCACCAACTCTCACCATCACCGAAGATTCAGAGCACGTTTGCTACAGATCAGCACTGTTTCACAAGAGCACGCCATGTTTACATTAAACCCCCTCTCTTGTGAATCTTCACCTCGCTACATTATGTATTGTGGCAAACCACCAATGCTTGGAAGCCTTGAATTCACTAAAACTAGACAACCGACTCAGCCTACAACTTAATTAAACAGAACCACTTCCAGCATCGTCCGTAGACTGTGTTTGGTAAACCACATTGAACTTTCAGCTACAGAGTGACTGGACCACACTGAGAGTTGTACCAGTTTCAGACACAGTTGGCAGTTTCAGAACTGCTTTCCTTCACAAAAACACCAATAAACAATAAAGACACATTTTGCAACACCACATAACTAACAATAACCAAAGTAACAACACAGTAATTAGACATTTATATATACACACAGTGAGGGAAAAAACTATTTGAACCCCATCTGATTTTGTAAGTTTGCCCACTAACAAAGAAATGATCAGTGTATAATTTCAATGGTAGGTTTATTTGAACAGTGAGAGACAACGATGCCAAAAAAAAATGCGTTTCAAAAAGAGTTATTAATTAATTTGCATTTCCATGAAGGAAATAAGTATTTGGTCTTCTATTCATCAGCAAAATCAAGCTCCCTGGTGGATCTTATACAGGTAACGAGCTGACATTGGCAGCCCTCTCAGCTCGTATAAACCTGTATAAAA
Source organism: Danionella cerebrum (assembly GCA_007224835.1). Classification (NCBI taxonomy): domain Eukaryota; kingdom Metazoa; phylum Chordata; class Actinopteri; order Cypriniformes; family Danionidae; genus Danionella; species Danionella cerebrum. The sequence continues at coordinate 18,032 of SRMA01026029.1, forward strand.
GACCCCTGTCCACAGAAGCAATCAATCAATCCAGATGCCAAACTCTGCACCATGGCCAAGACCAAAGAGCTTTCCAAGGATGTCAGGGACAAGATGGTGGACCATCGTCAAGCAGCTGGGTGAGAAGGTGACAACAGTTGGTGCAATTATTCCCAAATGGAAGAACTCCCAATCTCCCTCAGTCTGGAGCTCCATGCAAGATCTCACCTTGTGATAATGAGAACGGTGAGGAATCAGCCCAGAACCACTCGGGAGGAACTTGTCAAGGGAACTGGGACCATAGTCACCACAAAACATGAAGGACTGAAATCCTGCTGTGCCCGCAAGGTCCCCCTGCTCAAGAAAGTCCATCTACAGCCCTGTTTGAAGTGTCTGACTGATTCAGAGGAAGACTGGGTGAAAGTGTTGTGGTCAGATGAGACCAAAATTGAGCTCTTTGGCATCAACTTGCCGTGTTTGCAGGAGGAGGAATGCTGCCTATGACTCCAAAAACACCATCCCCACCGTCAAATATGGAGGTGGAAACCATATGCTTTGGAGACAGAACAATTGCACCACATCAAAGGGAGTATGGGGCCATGTACCGTCAAGTGTTGGGTGAGAACCTCCATCCCTCAGTTAGGGCATTGAAAATGGGTCGTGGTTGGGTATTCCAGCATGACGATGATCCAACACACGGCCAAGGCAACAAAAGATTGGTTCAAGAAGAAGCATATTAAGGTCATGGAGTGGCCTAGTCAGTCTCCAGACCTTAATCCCATATAAAATCTGTGGAGGGAGCTTAAGGTTCGAGCTGCCACAAAACATTAATGACTTGGAGAGGATCTGCAAAGAGGAGTGGGCCAAAATCCCCCCTGAGATGTGTGCAAACCTTGAAGCAGCTGACCTCTGTGATTTTGCCACCAAGTACAGAACCATGTTTTTCAAAGGGATCAAATACTTATTTCCTTTATGGAAATGCAAATTAACTTATAATTCTTTTTGAAACGCATTTTACTAGATTTTTTTGTCATCGTTGTCTCTCACTGTTCAAATAAACCTACGATTGAAATTATAGACTCATCATTTCTTTGTTAATGGGCAAACTTACAAAATCAGCCGGGGTTCAAATAGTTTTTTCCCTCACTGTATATATATATATATATATATTGCATGTATATGACCGGATGCAGTCCACTCAATCTCATCACGTGAGCCAAACTCAGCCATGAATCTCATTAAAAATCATCGGCTTGTTTGTCCCGCCCGAAACAGCGTCTGAGATCGTCTGAGAAGATTTCTAACTCAAACATTTTTTGGAACACTATTCCCGCCCGAATAGGGCTAAAGTAAACATTTAAGATTGAAATATACAGAATAAAACCGTTCCTTCAGGATAAAACTATTTCCTGTAGTCACAAAGCTAGTGTCACATGTTTAGATGTGAATCTGGGGCAGGGCAGAAGTTATCTTTAAGACTCCGCTGTTGCTTCTTGCTATTTACACAGCTGAGCCCCTGAACTGTTGTGTAAATACAATATCACTCTTTGATAAGCCTCTGTATCAGCAGAGACGAGATTAGAGTCACTTGCTCTGTCCAGTTGTGTTTGTGACAGTCTGATTGATAGGAATGATTGTGTTTGAGATGTTTTAAGACATTTAAAGCAACACACATACTTCTCTAAAGCAGAGCCTGGTCATGTGATTACGGGAGTTCAGCCGAGATCAAATAATGAGGTTTTGTGCACTGCACACACACTTAACATTTGCAGTATTCTTAAGCAACTTAAGGTTAAATACTGGAAATTTAAGTGATTAAAAAACTGCCAAGTGTTCACTGTGATACTTTCATGAGGCGAATGAGACACAGTAGTAGTAGTTCATTATTTCTGTCAGAAAAAGAGCACAGAGAAATGGAACATATTGAACTGTTTCTGTGACTCCTTATATCCAGAATTTTGTGTATTTCGAAGCAAGAAACCAGAGAAAAATAGTAGCTTTTCTCCAAACCTTAAATCTACACATTGTTAATGTAATAAATGATAATAAAACAAAGTAAACAATAAAATACATGAAAAATAATATGTACACAAATGTGAAACCTTACCCTGCGAGTGAGGCGATGTGGCGAAGTGTCTGATGAGGTGGTGGGGGTGGAGAACGGATGGCAGAAAAACGTACGAAACTATATACGAAAGTACCGGTAATACGTTATCTACAAAGTTTACATGAATTCATTTCAAATGCGCCCTGCGATGGACTTACAATCTGACAAGGGGATTACACCTGCCACTCATCCAATGCGTTCTGGAGACCCCTGTGACCCCTAAAAAGAGACTAAGCATGATGGAAAAAGAATGAATAAGTTAATAATTTCAAATGTCAACAATGTAGTACACGTACAAACATATTTCTTGATTTCTCGGATTGTGTTTTTCGTATCTTGGATTTGTTTCATATCCTGAAGCAAAATATTTTTCGAAAGATTTGATAAGGCATTTATATCTCGAGGTACCACAATTATTTGTTTTTTTTTTTGTTTAATGTTTGACTTTTGTCTGCAGGCGTTTTTCCATTATTACGGTAGAAAACAGTTCCCTTGCAGTCAGCCTTTACGCAACCTCTGCTTTCCTAACAACACAAAGATTGTGGATTCAAATCCCAGGGAAAGCTGGACCTGACAAGAATGTGATCATTCATTCAAAATATAAGTCGCTCGGGTGATGCATCCAATCACCATATGCCAATCACTCTTCCCTTAAATCTCTCACCTGCTCCATAAAAGATCCTTCCCAATAAATGGGCCGTCACACTACTCCTGAACAACGTGGAATTTGCTCACAAAACAATATAAAAATAGTTTCATAGTAAATAAACAATTCACTACAAAACTCATCTAAATTATAACAAAGTGCTTTCTAATCTAATTTACACTGACGTCCTGAAAATGTACATCCGCTTCATTTTGAGGGATCATTTTGGACCAGACCGCACCAATCGATCTGTGGCTCACACCCTGACTTTTGTTGTGCACTCAACCTGTTACTATAACCCGTGCCATTGGTCTACCCAATCGCTGTGTCTCTTGGAACCATTTCTCATCTTTCCTGGTACTCACCTGGATCCTGCGTTCTCTGACGAACTCCTCTTTCTTAATCGAACGCCGCTGCTCTACCCTTTGAACACCTTTGTCTGGGTTCACCAGTGGAATTGGCTTCACCAATCGCTGGAGGACTTATATTTCCAGATATTTGTGATATGTTCTATGATTCTCGTTTAAAGGAACACTTTACACTTTTGGAACTCTGATAATTGTAGATAAATCTGTAAATAGTCAGATCGAGTCTTCCTTTTTCATTTCCAGCTGTGACAGGTGGAGGGAGTAGGTGAGCAGATGGAGCAAGTAAGATCTCTATGCCAGTGCATTGAGTGCCAGCTGCTGTTTTGCTGTTTTCAGTTCATGGATGTCCTGTCATATTTACATAGCAATTTTCTGTAAAAACATTGGGGATTTTAAATAAAGCACATTTTTTAAATTTACAAAAAGAAAATAAATAAGTAAAATTACAACACTTACGGTACATAACATGGACAGTGTTTCATTGAGTGCATCACTTCTGGATAAACACAGAGGTGGGACATGGGCATAGAGAAGAAACCTGATAGTCTAACCCTTTCAACCGGTCACACACAGCCAATGGCTGGCATGGCACTCAACTTGCAAAAACGTAAGGTTCAATGGAACTTAAATGAATGGTTACAAAACTCTTTACAGCTTTAATTTAGTCTGAATCCTGCCTCATGATACTCTCTCTGCCTCTTCTCCCCCAACAGACATATTCTCATTTAAAAACACAAGTTATGTTTAAATAAAAAGGTACTTTCTAGTGTCAAATTCCAATACTATTCTATTTTGAAATGCACATTTTTTATGCAATTTTATAGTAGACCGGCTTTATAGTAGATATGTTTTGAAATTCGACCAAATACTTGTACTTTAAGTAACAAAACATATATATGGAAAGATTGGAAGACAAATGTTAGACAAAAAAAAGATTTTGAACAGTTAAACTTTAAAAAAATGTATTGCTTTGCTCCTATTAGGGCTCAAGCACCAAAGGCTTTATGTCTGATTGCCGTTGGAAAAGTGGTTGTGAAAAAATAGCTTTACAGCGCCACCTAACTCTTACAGTTTGTCGTACACAAATGAAATTTGGCACACACGTATATCATACCAAGAATTAAAAAGTGGGGCATTTTTCAAAATCGTCTATTTTGCAAAAAATGCCCATTTTCCCCGTATTTTAACAAACTCCTCCAAGACATTTTATCTGTTCACCTCAAAACTCCACCAGTCTTGTTTTAAGGTATGTGGGATGGTAATATGCGAAACATTTTGACTTTGATGAACTATGTGCACACAGTGGTCACCAAAGTAACAGTTTTGTTGTAAACAGGAAGTTGTTATAACTCAGCCAGGCTTAAAATTTGGGTTCAAAGTCTTGAAAAAAATCCATATAGCTACCTACAGTGTCAGTTATGGCGCCACCTAGGGTAACATGGAATATCCAATTTTCCTGTTTTTTTTTCATTCATTTATTTTCAACCCGCTTATTCCCTTTTGGGGTCACGGGGGTCTGCTGGTGCCTATTGGGCGTACACCCTGGATATACCTAACCATATGTTTTGGGATTGTGGGGAAACTGGTGTACCCGGAGGAAACCCTCACAAGCATGGGGTAAACATGCAAACTCCCACCAGTGAGCCTCAAACTAACAATCTTCTAACTGGAAGATCACAGTGCTACCCACTGTGCCATCGTCCCGCCCTTTCTAGGATTTTCTACTGCTATTTCAGGCTGTGTCCAATCGATATGTTTGAAAACTTAAATAAGAGACCAAGACCAACAAAAAATTCATTGGTTATTTAATTGGATTGGTTTTTCCAAATCGGATTTTCCAAAAGAAGGAAGTGGTTTAAAAAAAAAAAAAAAAAAAAAAACAACTAAAAATGGCACTTTTTGCATGTCTCAAAACTCAATTAGTCTTATCTTACGGTATGTGGGATGTTCAATTGTGAAGCTTTTTTGACTTTTTTAAAACTGTACGCACAGCAGCTGTCAAAAAAATGACATTTCGGCATAAACAGGAAATTGTTATAACTCAGCCATACATTATCTGATCGATTCACATTAACCAACTATTCTAACGGTCCATGTCTGAACACATCTACAACTTACACCCTTGAGCCCATAGGGGCTCGAGCCCTTGATTGCTGCTTGCAGCTTTAATTCTGAGTTAAATCTCTTGTAGCAACACAGAGCTGCAAAACACTCGTTTAGTAATGATTGGGAAACTTGGACACTGTAGACTGGGAGAGTTTATTGAAAATAGAAGGCGACATCTGATTAAAGGCATGTGCTAGTGTGTGAGAAACATTGCAGTAAAAAGAGAAGAGGTGACAGTGGCAAGCAAAGCTGTCCATCTTGAAGGTCAGCCATCCACTCTCTTCAAGCCTCTTCCCATAAGACATGCAAACACCGTCATCACCATCTTGGGTTTGACCTCCACAAGGTCTTCGGGCAGAGCGTACACCTTGACTCCGATTTTTCTCGCCACTGAGATTGCATATCTGTGAGTGGGAAACAGAGATAGGGAGAAGGTTACAACAGGCGATTGGGAATCAGATGTGTATCTCTGTAATTTATGTGGGAGAACTTGCTTGGCATTGTTCAGCTTGTCCTCTGGAGTCGTGGCTTCACTCTTCACCATCTCGTATTTAATCACTTTGGGCACGATGGTGTCAATCAGATCAATCACTGGCAAGCTGGTGCTGATTGATTTGTCCTAAATCGAAACCGTACAGTTGTAACCAGCAGGTGAGTTTTATACGTTTCTGCTATAAAACTTACACAAGGAAGGGAATACAGGCAAATCACCTTGAAACTGGTAATATTCGAGTCTTTTTGACCTTGTTTTAAAGTGTCATTCACCCAGCTGATGATAATCTGGTCAGTGACTACTTCTCCTTCACCAATGTCAGACAGTACCTTCAGGGTGTACCTGCAGAGGGGGATTGTTTCATCGTGAGCATGAGACCAATCAATAATCTGCACAGTTATTTCACTGAAATCCTTCGATACACAGACACCTCGTATAAAAATATATACAGGAACAGAACAGGAAATATATACAGGAAACCACAATTTTTTAAAAAGGGACAAACAAGGGAGTAGACAAGAAGGAGAGAAGGGAATTGAGGAGAAACTTAAACGCAAACGAAGAATCATGTGAGTAGCCATGTGACACTAGCGGAAGGGTAAAATAAATGCAAAAAATATGAGTATTGAAAATGGAAGACAACCTCTTGAAGAAGAAAATACGAGGTAGAAAAAAGAAAAGCTAAACAGTAAAGTGCAGAAGAGCGGACAGCCTAATGGAACCACTACAACCAGAGAAAGACAAAAACGTTAAAGTTCGTTAGAGGTTGGGTTCCCAGTATGAGTGATGGCTGAGATTACACTGACACTAACAGATAAACCATATAGAGCCATGGGGGCGCTGAAGGTAGTAGCCAGTGGGCCTTCAAATAGAATCTAGGCAGAGGCAAATAAACCATGAGTGGAGCGAATAGATCGATAAACAACCGAGAGATGACCCAAGCACCACGGTGAAGTCACTCCAGGGCTCAAGCCCCTCAGGCGCATAAGAGGAGAGTGAGATCCTTGGCGAGTGTTTACTGGTGCTGACAAGCGACGCAGTTGTAGGATGAAAAGACGCAAAGCGTAACGGAAATGTTCAGCGGCCTTGTAATAAACCCCAGTGACACACAAAGGTTGGTATTCCCAGATTTGGTTTGCGATGGTAGTGATTTCTTTGTAATTCCACTGGCACAGAGAGGTGGTCTAATGGTGATCTGCCCTCACCTCTGCATCCACTTCACGCATCCCATCAATAGCATTGCTACAATGAACATAGTTATCTTCCCTGTAGTGAAAAAGGAAGAAAGGGATTTTTGTGAGGGCAGTGATTCATGCAACCGGAGCTAAACCAAGAATTGAGATCTTGGAAATAATCCTTATTTTCAGAAAGCTGGTGTTTTTTTAAGGCTGCCCCTCACTCTTGCTTTAATTTTCCCAGCACCTGTAATTTAATCTGCCTCTCTCCCAGTGTATGAAAAATTGCTTCCTCCGTCGTCACCATGAAGTTCATTGAGACAAGGCCAAGTATTTGTGAAAAGCCAATAACGTGGCCTCTCAGCCAGGACCAGCAGGTTTAGAACTCTTCATCTCTGCTTTAAGTGTACATGAGGTTCAGACTTGCAGCAGGTTCATCTGATTGTATTGATTACAACGACTATTTATAAGTGGGAATCGAATAGAGGATCAAAATTTCTGTCCGATATGCCCCCGGGACTAATTATTCACTCTAGAAATCTGGGGCTTTTTTGGGAGTTTTTGCTATTTTAGAATTTGCTCAAATAAACTATCATTAATATATTTTGTGGGAATGCTTGACAGCATTTTTTAGTACAATCCCAGCTTTATTTTATTTATTTTTACAATAATTTTTTTATTCAACAATAATTCCACAACAATCCTGAAATTGTACAAAATACAATTCGGAGTATTCAAATTTGTCATTTTCGCTCCAAAAATTGAGAATGAACAGTTTTTTTTATGTTTTATAACAGAAATTAAACTTTTTGAGACAAAATAAAAGTTCATAAATCCCCCCCCCCCCAAAAAAAAAAATGAGAAGAGGTCAAAACAATGTGAAAATTTATTTAAAAACCAGGCAAACCTTTCCTAAACCTTATACACTGTTCCAAGCACTTTTTGTTCCATTGCGCTTAGTTCAAAACTGATTGCATACTACGTATATATATATATATCATAGGGTATCTGATTAGTTGTGATGTATAAATTCACATTCATAACCATCATGAAAAAAAAACCCAGAAAAAGCCAAAGCAGAGATGGAGCAGGTGAAGTTCAAAAGGTGGACGTCTGCATCCATTCTGAGGATTTAGTTCAATGGCTGAACCCAATACCGTCATCATGTGCAACATTCTAATTTCTGCGGACAATCAATGTGATTAGAGATACAGTGGTACACTCGCAAGAAGAGACGTCCCTCTGCGCTACTGGGTCCTGGTGCTCTATTCTACCATTGCAGACAATGCTAAAAAGGGTGATACGCTTTAAAACACGTTAAACAGTTTTAAATCGAGTGAAACATTATGTTTACATTACCAATAATGTTGTAAAAGAAATAACGTTTATAACGTGGAAAGTGCTGTTCTGTAGAGAAACCCAGGGATGTGTTCTCAGAAGCGCTCTCTCCATCCCTTCACACACGCTCGGTATTCTCTCCGCTTGTGCTTGAAACCGTGTTGGTGTTCGTAATTCATGAAATATCTCGAGAAAGTTAACTTTCATACGTGGTGCCGTAATGTTAACTGCATCCGTTCCACCTCCTCCGACACATCGCTTCTCTCATGGTAAGGTTTCACATTTGTGTAAATATTACGTATTTTGCTTGTGTTTTATTCTCTTTTGTCATTATTTCATTAACAATGTGTTCCTTGATTTTTCTCTGGTTTTCCATTCTTTATCAACTTGATTATCAACAAAAAAACTATTGTTTCTGAGAGCCATTGCACAGATTAGGTGTTTTACATGTAAAACTTGCTTCGAGATGCGAAAGCCACCCTGGAACAAATTCATTTTGTTTCTCGAGGTACTACACCCTTTTCCGGCAATTTACTATTGAAGAAAAAACATTTAAAACAGAATGAAAATTATTTTAATTAACATTAATAGTCTCAATCTGTGAGTTGTAATTCCAAATCGTCCTAACAAAGACACAAACAGAAGCTTTTTTTATCTGTACTCGGAGTGGGTGGGGCCTAACCTGGAAGTGGGTGGGATTTAACCTGGAAGTGGGTCATGTTGTCTTGAAATGGGCCGGTCTTTAACCGGTATGTTATTTTAAGCATGCAATTTTGATCATGATAACAAACGTAAAATGTAATGAACAAGAGTTTTCATTTCAACATAACTTTTTAACCTTGAGCAGTGTTATTTTTATTCATTAATTTTATGAAATACAGAAAGAAAAAGTGTCAGACACTGAAGTAAAAAAAAAACTGGTCAGAGCCAGTTGAAGGTTTTCCGACAGGCAGAGACGCGAGTCGCTTATTTCAAGCACCACGTCTGAACAAACTCCACGTTTACGTAAGCTCTACTGGTTAAAAAGTAAGTACTACAAACAAACCTGAAGCTGAAGAAACCCTAAACGTTAACGGAAAAACCCCGCAAACCTGAGTGACTGAGGGGGAGAACAGTAAGAGAGCGCGGTGTTCTCTTCTCTTCTCAGTGTTGTGTGTGTGTGTGAGTAGAGCGGGATATGTGTGTAGGGGAGGGGCACTGTGACTAGCCTATCACAGAACGCAGACACAGTAAACTACCCAATGAGAATTTTAATTCAATCCGAGCACAGATATTGACTTGTATGATACTCGTACTCGGCAAAAGTGCTTTATCCGTGCCGGATATTCGTTTCAGATGAGTATCCGGCTCAACTGTAATAATCACTGAACAGTTTGTTACACAGGAAATTCTCTGCAACACTGTTTTCAAAAATGTCTGAATTTTGTGGCATTATAACATCCTGACCATTTCGAAACATCAACACAGTTAAAACATAAGAACAAAGAAACATACCACAAAATAATCTAAAAGTGCTCTAAATGTTATTACTTTAGTGTGCTGAAAACTGATGGAAAACTAAGAACGATCAGGTTCTAGAGCATAGAAAAGACTCATATGCACAGTGACTGCATAAAACATTTTTTAAGAAGAAGAATCACGGAAAACAAGGAAATGTAGAAGTGTGGAATCCATACAGCAAGCATAGCAACCAAGAACGGAACACTGGGAACAAGGGAGCTTAAATACAGTGAGCAATCAGGGTTGATAAGGGAGTGAACGGGTGCATACAATCAACCCAATTAGAATCAGGTGACAGACAGTGACACCATGGGGAGACAGAACCTGACAAGAAATGAGTATTAAAACACCCACTTCCCCCACTGTCACGACACACTACAGGAGAATGACGTTTGGCTCAGAAAAAGTTTGTTTTGTTTGTATTCAGCTTCTCTCTTTCATTGATTTGGAATTTTTTATAAATGTACCAAAAGGAACCATCAATTATCTGCGTAATTTGAAGCATATTTGACTCTAGGAGAGCAAAGCATCCAAAACTTTAGCAGATGTAATGATTAAAATATACATTTTTTTTACTAATGTTGAGTGTAAAAACACTGAAGTAAAGGTTTCTTCAGTGTTTGATAAACCAGTGCTACAGATGGTGAGGCAGACCTGGAATGCACATTGCCTTGTTAGTCGGGAAATCACAGAGAAACCACTCAACTCTGTGGCATATAGCAAATCTCTCCAAGTTTCCAAACGCTCACAAGTTTGTTTTTTTCCGTAAGGACTTCATACCTTCTCATTAGTTGCCAGACGAGAGCCAGGGTGTGCATGGGGCTTCCCTCATTGATATTCTCTCCGCCGATTCCTACCAAGGAAAACTTTGCTTCCTTTTTGCCCAGTGTGACTGCGTAATTACAATTCTCCAGCTACAAAGCAAACATATGCCAAGCAAATTAACATGAAATCTTTAATTCATCGCAACCACATCTGCACTCCATTCCAAAATGTGTGGATTTAAAAAAGTTAGTTAGTAGCCCAAGGGAAGAGTGCAAAACAAATGAGCCAAGACAAAAGCTCAGGAGAGACACAAACATTTATAATTAAAATGTGAAGGCGCCTCGTCATACCTTCTTCATGTTGGAGCCTAGTACGGGATAGGGAGGTTTGTTGACTCTTGTCCAGTCCACGGGAACCTGGACCCTCTCATACAACTGAAGAATGATGAGGGCATCGTGCAGATCGCTGCAGAAGAGAACCCCACCCATGAACATCAGATAAGCACAGATATTAAGTGTGATAGGAGCCAGCAGTCCATAAAAACATTTAAAATTATAGTCACTTTTGCACCAAACTATGTGTTATATTTACTGATTTATTTACCATATCTGGATAAACGTTTTATCTGATAAGACAAAATATGCGCATAAAGTTAGATGGAAGCGTATTTACTGAATAAAACCCAATGCAACGCCTTTTCTGTCTGAACTGGGCGGCACTGTCAGAATACTATCCGTAAATTCACACAATTTGCAAAAATGTCACAGATTTTCTTGTACCACCTGATGTCGCAATGAAAACGCTTCATGGCAATGGTTTCTAAATGTGGTGTATTGTTAGGTGCAATTGGGGAAGCACTGGCGGACGGCTTTACTTCCATTGGTCTGTTGGAGAACAGGTTCCTGGACAGATTCAAGAAAAGACTCAAGAATAAGTTCTGATTGATCTGAACCTTCACTAGGGAAAAGTGCCATGTGGCATGCAGATAAGGCCGATAGGGCTTCTGGGGACATCTCCTCGGAATCCTGAAGTATCCTCTGCTTCAGTTGTTCTCTCAGGTTTAGCTCACCACCAGTTCTCTCTAAATAATCGGCCCCCGGACTCTGAAATGCAGTGTGAGGTCCTGGTTCACACAGAGGTTCACTCGAATGAAGCAAGTAAGAATTCTGCTTTGCCACTTCCGGCAATAGCATTCTGTTCATCTAGATATTTTAATGCTAGTTTTCTAGATCTTTCTTGGGAAATATCACAAACTGTTCTCGCATGCCAGGTCACTACAGGATTAACCGAACTCTTCAGGGTCTATGTCTGTAGTGGCACTCTTGGACAGGTACTGTATTAGAACCCTGCCTACAGGCAGCTATTTTTCATCAGGAATTCTCACAATTCTTTCAATTTCAATTTCTTGAACAGAGTTGTTGAGATGAGCTGAAGATTTTCGAAGGGATAGCTGAGTTGAGATAGCTACGTCACTTTAACGTACCTGCTTTAGAAAAATCTGCTTTAATGCCGCATGCACCATTCCAATAGCCAAATACGGCGTAAAAGGATAACTTTATTTCGTGTACTCCGTTTTTATCTATGATGTAGTGTCTTGACGTAGATCGTTTTCATGGTGACACTACCACGTAGGGAGACCGTGACGTAATCCGTGACGTTTTGCAAATCGTACGAATTTGTGGATTGTGTACTGACAGGCATTAATGGATTAAACCAAAGTTTGTCATCAAAGTGGTTCGGGATCATCACCACCCAGAACTGTCATGACAGGCTGCGTTCCCAAAGAGCAGTGTCCCACCTTACAATCAAAATATAATTGGTGATTTCTCTAATTCACTTTCTTACTAGTGCAATTCAAATTAAACATATTTCTAAATGTCTGTAAGCCTTGTCAAAATATGTTTATCACTAGTCAGAATACAATCCTATCTTTAAATATATTTATAGAGACTCGGGTCAAAGGTTTAAATATTAAAAGGCTTGTCATAGATTTTATTCTCTCGTTGGAAGGAAACTTTGCTTTATTTGCAAATATTTCAGGTGATATTCCAGCTTTGCACACAAATAATTCCCTTCTTTGGACGTGTCTGGAGTTCTATACGTCACCTGTACAAGTGATTGACATATGGAGAGACCCCCAGAGAATTCATCCAGTTCCTGAAAGTCCGGTCCTCTCTGGTTTCCCCTGTAAAAGACAAGAAAAACAAAAAGTTATTATCTATTTTGAGCTTCATAAAGCACTGGATGTCAAAGTTTGTCACATTAATAGCGCTAAAGCAATAAAACCAGTAAACCCTTTAATGGTGTGCAAGCATTCCATTAGTGATGATGCATTGACTGCCAATGTGGACTGAATAGAGCTAGTAATTGGTGATGGACTAAGGAAGATGTTTGAACTAAGGAAGATGTTATGTTGCTAATTGAAATGGAAAGTATCTGTGCTGTTTAAGAAACTGGGTGCTACTGGTTTCTGCTAAAGTGTAACTATGACATCTCTAAGATTTCATTGAAGCCTTTCACCAAAAAGTCTTGCTGAGCTGGAAACTGACTCGTAATAATCTATTTGGAACAACTAGGTGTATTCCTCACAGACATAAATCTTTATACTTTAGAGGTAAACAGAAATATTCTGGATTTGACGGATGATGCCGGGAATCTTTTTAATTTTCTGTTAAACATGGATTTGTCTGTCACCTTAAAGAATTCTTTATGGCCATCAACACTATTCCCTCTGAGATCTTTCCAGGAAATGAAAACGTCCCATCATTTCTAAATACTGAGAAATAAAATGGATACAATTTACGATAAAGAGATTTATGTTGTTTTTTATTATTTCCTGTTCCTCCCAAAGTTAAGAAGATGCAAGAAGATACAATTCAAAATTGTAATAGCCTTCGAATTGAAATGAGAAAATGTATTTTTGTGGAGAGACGGATGAAGACTTAGAACATGTTTTCATAATATTTCTCTCTCTTTCTGGTGTTCACTGTAAGACTAAAAGATGGTCTTGCCTGATGGTTTTAGAAAATTTAATTTTAGGATTCAGGAAAATACATTTTCTTTTTTTTTTTTTTTTAAGCCGAGAATGAATAGTTTTTGTTTTTAAACAATAATCTAAAGTGTTCGGACAAAATAAAAATTCATAAATCCCCCCAAAAACAAAGACAGGGTTAAAACAATGTGAGAATTGTGTAAAAAAAAACACAAAAAAAAACTGGCAAACCTCTCATAAAATGTATACACTCTCCCACTGTTTAAACCATTTTTGTGCCATTGTGCTTTTTTGGGTCAGAACTTTGAAAAATACAAGCCATCTCACAGGTCTTGTACTTGTACTTGCACCGTTCTTCACTAGATGGTCTGTAAAATGACGATCATGCATTGCTCTCTCATTTGAATTTTTTAATTACCTTGAAAATAAATAAATTTTAAACCAAACATATCAAAACATATGACCTTTTTAAAAACTTCATGATATATTTTCAATTCTATTTTAGTTTTTTGTCACATGTTTTTGCTTTATATTGATTGAATGTTAATTTTGTTTAGGCCTTCATGTCTGACTTGCAATTGAATTGTATTCTGCCATTTTCTTGCAATCGCCTTTTGTATTGCAATTAATAATAAAAAAAAAATTAACATGTTGGTGCATTAAATGTAGAAAAGCCTTTTAATCCTAACATGTAAAGAATCATTTACATAATACATATACACATTTTTACTGTTGTAGAAAAAAATGAAAGCTCTTCAAACGGTAAGGTTTTGAGCTGTGACGAGCAGATTTTGGAGCAGAAATGGAACCTCGTGGGGACTATCTTTGTTTGCTCTGTAAGTGGAAAACAGGCAGTTAAAATGGTTCTGCTAAATCTTCTTATCTTCAGGCCTGATAACACACTGTAGTCTATGCAAAGAGAGAGAGAGAGAGAGAGAGACGCTGGAGAAGACAGTGGAATAATCAGTTTAGCCGGAGCAGAGATGAGAGTGAGATAAATTCCATTACAGACAGTCACTGCGGTCATACGCGCAAGAAGAACTGTGTGACAGGTGCAGTGACCACAGCGCCCCCTGCTGCTGCTGCCTGACAGCTGCAGCTCACTGCAATTTGTTTATTATAAGTCCAAGCCAGTCAGAAATGACAAACTTATCCTGTTACTTAAAAGTTCATAGAAAGTCCTCTTTCATTGGTTTTGGGAGTCTCCAGTAAAAGGAGATTCACAGGCAAGGGTCAGTTATAATGTGCATTTACTATAACAGATCTGGAAACTTATTTTACAAGTATGACACCTAGCAGAGGTGCTTAGACCCACTCTGTTATTACCCTGACGCTTCATTTATACTTCTGCGTTGACCCTACAGCACCCTCTTCTTGCTTAATCTGCCTGCAATAGTACTTCATGAATGCTATGTTTCCCTGTTCTGCTCTCTCACTTCTTTGCTCATGTCGCAGATATTGTAAGTTATCGATTAATCTTGTGCTTCGCTGAAACAATGGTCGTCCAGATGGTTCATGTTGGTGCCTCGAACATATGTGATGTCACTCCAGAAATTCTCTGCTGTCAAACTGACCAATCACAGAGCTAACAATCTGCATCTACGGCACTTGGGGTCTGTAAGTCTTGATACTGGAGTATACATTGGGTTTTCACAGCACAAAAACAAGGCTTTATGTCAAGTTCAAATTGCAGGAGTCTGTGCATGCCACTTGTGGGTGGTATTTCACACAAACGTCTTCACAAAATAATCAAAAATAAGTTTGAATGGCAAATCTGTGTAAACAGCTGTGAGTGAATGGTTGAGGAGATGGTGTGGTAATCAGAAGGTCAGATCATCCTGCTCCACTAGGAGTTGAAGGTGGGGATAATGACCAAACCTCTCTCTCTCTCCCACCTATGACAACCAGACCTGTGGTGCCTTTGTGCAAGGCATCGGTTGCCCACTTTGTGAAATGTTTGTGTGCGCACACTTGAAAAAATTTAATTCACTCCTAAAAGATATCCAAAATAATTACATGTCTTTACATTTCAGGTAAATACACAAACTTTTCCCTTTGCAGTCTGCCAATTTTGTTACCATGACGACTTGATGGAAGTAACGCATTCCCACTGCCGCATGCAGCAAGTTCTTTGATAGTGAAACAAAGCTCAGATCTCGCTCTGCGGATAGTTTTGAGTTTTGCAGAAGAGATGTCTTGCAATGCTAGGGAACCACTCCAGCGATGAGTTTGTACGAAAGCTCTATCTCTTGCTTTGAAAAAACGCTTAACGTGATAAACCATCTCACCCTCGATTGCATAGTCGATGCCGTTGCTGACTGGTTTGTTCAAGGCTGGGAACATGTTGAAGAGATTAGCCACGAAGGCCATGTTGAGCTTCTGGTTTCCTGCCACCACATCCTTGGGAGTGACAAACTGTCTTGCATCCAGACGTGCTGCCTGCCTCAGCATCAGCTCAGCTCGCAGTTCGTCATCTTTCTCCTGAAACACAGATATTAAATCCACATAAATCCGCACTTAGATCTGATGCCGCCCAAACATTCCACAGCACATCTGCCACAGCGTGATAAATGTCTGCTGTGGGCCGCAGTAATAGGAGAATATGTGAGCATTATAAATCTTCATTCAGGTTTCTCCTACCTCAACATTACTGCTATAGTTTCATTTTCTAAAGTGTAAGCAAAACAATGTGATTGTGGTTGTACCTGGACCGTTAGATTAATAAACAAAGAGAGGAAAACAACAGCCGCGATGGACTGGCGACCTCTCCAGGGTATACCCTCGCCTCTCGCCCGATGTGCGCTGAAGATAGACACCGGCAGACCCCCATGACACCAAAAAGGGGGATTAGGCGGGTTGGAAAATGAATGAATGAATGGAAAGGAAAGGAAAGGAAAGGAAAGGAAAGGAAAGGAAAGGAAAGGAAAGGAAAGGAAAGGAAAGGAAAGGAAAGGAAAGGAAAGGAAACCAGCAGCAGCAGCTGGAGGTCTGTGTTTGCTCCACACCCTTATTCTTTCACAGTCCTACTGATATTTCTGGGATTTTATGCTTTCAGCCTTGATTAGTCTCCTATCCCCCCTCCCCTTTGTGTTCCCTTGTGATTATTGTTGCCACCTGATGCTTGTTTATTTTGCTATTTAAACCCCTGTTCTAGCTATTGTCACTAGTTCATCTCACTCAGTATGAGCGCTTTCTATGTTTGGATGGACAGTCTCTTCCACTCTTGTTCCCCTAGGATTTCCTGGATTATTGACTCTTGTGTTCCTTGGACTGGAAGTACCTAGCCTTGCCTTCACCTAGCCGTGATCAACTCATCAGTGGATTATTTTCTGTTCCTGTTTTGACTTGAAGACTTTTCAGTTTGGATTTCCTTTTGAAACTTTTAACCTGCGCACAAAAGGCAGTATTTTGTGTTTTTTGTTCTTTTGCCAAGTCATATTAAAGACATTTAAATTCAGTTACGTGCTTTTGGGTTAAATTTTACTAACCACCTCTGGACTCGAATCATTGTTTTGGCGACTCTGACTTGACCCCTTTGAGTCGGAAAGATTTGAATAATAATCAAATCACATTTCACTCCCTGACATGCAAATTAGGTCCACTACATTGACGCCTTACCAAGACCTTATATGGACGTCAAAAATTGGAAAGAATTAATTTGATAAAAACATAACAAGGCACTTACATTAAAAATAGTTTTATTTTTACATAGATATATAATCGGGTAAAGACACAAGTTAAGAAGTGCAAATCATCCGACTTCCTGTTTGTAACGTGGGCAGGCGAAGGATTGTGGGAAAAATCTTTAAATGATGATTAATTCAAGGATTACGAGGTTCGTGGTTTATGGAACATAGTTAAAATGCGTTCATGCTGTTTGTACTTTGTGTAATTCTCCTTTCCCGACAGAAATGATCTATTTTGTGAAATTGAGCACCCTTTTAAAAAAGTACATTGTCTGAAGTCAGATCCTCATGTTCAAAACAGTATTTAATTCATGCTTCACTTTGTTGTTGGACTAAACTTATTGGATGAGCACTATGCCACCTTTTAAAATGGGACTACAGTTATGCACAGAGCCTGTCTAAATTAAGTTTAGGTTTGATGTAGAAAAGATGTCTATAACTACATTTTAACTGGACATTCGGTAGATGTAAAAAAAAAAAGACGTCATCTGGCGTCACAGTCATGAAAAATGATGCGTTAGACATTAACTGGACGAGTATGGTTCTGTGTCCGGAAGAGAGAGCAAGAGCAAACGCAATCAACCGCTAAACCTGAAGCTATGCTTCCCTATTGGTTGCTGGCAGTGTTGCTGACGCGTGATTGGCTGTCCCTGCTGTCACACCATTTGAGTGACACTTTCCTCTATGAGCTCAATTGAACTTTTTTTAAACCCCTAAATCTACCGGTTTTTAATGTAATAATGATAATAAAACAGAATAAAATAAATGCAAAATGATATGCACACAAATGTGAAACCTCTTGTGCAAAACAAAAAAAGTTGGGGCTGTACTAAAAAATATGAAGCATTGCCACAAAAAAACAGTTCTAAAGTAGTAAAAAACAGACTTCTAAGAGTTCAGAAGCATTTAAAAGTCTACAAAACCCAATAGAACCCAAACCTGAAAGATCTCTACTGGGCCAAAACATCTGCTGTAGTGCAAACCTGTTTAAATACTACAGGCAATGTTTGACCACTGTGATTGGCTATCAGAGTTACATGCTGTCAGTACCATACATACATCAGTACCTATATGCTGAGCCTATATGAAAAGGACAGATATCACCGTTGTTTGAGAGTGAGAAACCTTGAGAAATCAATCTGCCTCACTGCCGCACTAAAACACCAAAACAAGCACACCCTTTGAGTCTATGTCTCAAATAAAATACGTTTGATCACATGATGTGGATGTTTTGATAAGAGTGACGAGCTCCGGGTCCTGAGCAATGGAAGTATATTTACATTCATTCATTCCCTTCGGCTCAGAGCAACATAAACACAACCGTTTTAAATGTCGATAAGCTTTTAAAATATCCTTTCATCGTGCTGCCATAAACTCAAGACACTGAAACAGTTCTAATTAATAAAGACAATCGTATTTTCCCAAGTCTAGAATACAAAACCAAAGAATGTCTATGATCTTCCTCATCCGAACCTTGGTTCGTTTGCTTTTCTTTGCGTTCAGCTTTTTGCTTTCACAGCAATCAGTGTTGGTTTCAAAAGCTCTCTCTTATCTGCCACCGATCACACGATGAAGTGGGGGAAGAAACCTGGTCACAGGAAACTAATCAGCATGTTTACTTCCTGCCCGTCACCCAACTGAGATTGACTTACACTTAGTCCAGTCATGTCAATGTCGACCCTCATCTCATCGTCTCCGTCTCCTTTAGGGGAGATCTGCTGGAGGAGGTGGAAGTAAGCTCTGGAGTCCTGAGGCGAAAACAGAAAAAAGTTTTATTCATGAGATTTCATGTTAAACCAGATAAAAGTTTTTATTTGTATAAATTTCCAGTACAATATATCATTTAAAACAAGGCATGTAAAAATAGTTGCTAGAAGTTTTTTAGAACATAAGATTTGTTACCTCCCTTTCTCCTCCCTTCCACCATATATCCTAAAATAGACTTGTGAAAATGTGTTTCTTTTGATGTTTCAGATCTGTTTTTTTTTCTGTAAAAACTCAGTTACTAAATAATCCATTGAAAGTCAATATATTGTTATTTATCTTTTGCCAAACGCATTTCCTCCTAGAGTGTTCAGGCAAGTGCCACCAAACTTTGCCAAGACATCCAAACTGGTCTGACTCGGATTGTTTTATTTTTTCAGGCTGGTACCACTAAAGGAAATCGCTGAGAGTTTTGGGATGTAAGATTGTGATTAATTATGTATTTATTTAAATGCATTTATATACAATAACATTTGTGAATGTGTAAATAACTCAACAGCAATCTAACACTGTGTGGCTAGGAGTTTAAGTCTGGGGGGTTTGAGATTCTCAACCCCTCCTAGAATCTGCTTGTGTTGCAAAGGTGCCAAAACAGTCACCATCCGCATCTGTGATTACCTTAATTCAGCAATGGAGTCTCCCTCTGAAAGACACACCAGATTTGATCGCTATCGTCTCTGAGAAACATCATATATGGTCATGTGGTATCTCGAACACGCTGTCTGATTTACATTTTAGCTAGACCTGGACATGGATCGGTATGGTACTTTAGGGAGAACACTGGAGGAGCTCGCTACTGTTCGTCTCTGAACATGCCGGTGATCTGAAAGGCTTAGAGCCTTTTCAGATCATGTAGCCGCTGCTGTTGTTTGAACTTTTTGCTGTGTAACGTAGTGTTTGTTAATAAATGAGATGTTCAATCTTGTCAAGAGTTACTCTCTAATCACTTTCTACAATAATGTTAAATGCTAAGAACTAAAGAATCACATTATGTAACAAAGGTTTAAAGAGTTATAGATAACAAAGTCCATTTCTATAATTATTAACAATTATTAAAAGTCAGATAAAAGTTATATTCAAGCTCTGAAAGACAGAACACAGCTGAAACCATCCATGGTTGAAACTCGTTTTGGATCGACCCATGGACCAGCCTTACAGGGACATGTTCCATTAACTTAACATGGGGTCAATTTTTGTAAAGCTTTAACTCAAACTGAGAATTTGATAGAACATTCAAACTGACCAACTTTCTGGAGGTTATCAGTCTGTGTAAGAACATACCAAACACTGTGCAAAAGTAGACGCTCTAGAAGAGGTTCAGTTTAAAACAAATGGGAAAAATGCAACGAAACATCATAGAGAAATGTGGATTTGATTATATAGTAACAACTTGAACAATTTTTATGACATCACTGACAGCTCCCTAGCAACCACATTTTAGGAACTCTATCTCAGTTTTGGGTAAAAGATGGAGACTTAAGTGTTGGTTTATATAACTTATAGTGATAAAGCTATGTCACTGACCTCTCCATAGCAACCATCACAGCAATAAACTTGGCATATCTCTGGCACAGCTTTGGAAAATCTTAGAGATATTGGGGTTTATTTATATCAGTCATGATGAATTTTTATTCTGTCACTTACCCCACCATGGCAACCATAGTTTACCATAGCACTATATGTGTCCTATCTCATCTTAGGAATTTATCACTCATTTTGGCATGGGACTTTTATTCTGTCGCTGACTCCATAGCAACCAAAAAATGCAATGGTTGCTTAAAATGCTTTTAAATGCCACTTTCTCAGCCCAACTTCAAAGTGTGTTTTTGTTTAGACACTTGGAACCCTTCACATTTTTGAGGGGTGTCGCCAGTTTATTGCAGCCAAACCTCGGAAGATGCTGACGGTAGACGAGTACAGCTTCACTCTGCTTTCAAACAGGAAGTACATCACGTACAATCTCATTAACCAACTATATTACTGTCACAAATGTGTACCAGAAAAACAAACGAATCCAATACCAACTCTAAATCTAATTTCACACGGCACAATAAAGTGCTTTCATTGGCCAGGAATAAGTGTTTATCTGAATACAGTATTCTGATTGGCTGGTTAGATTTTGTTGACTAAACTGAACAGGTGTCTTTGGTTTGTTCACTTTTATCAAGATGCTGCATTGGTAAACTTTTAGAGATTTGCACAACTGGATTATTTTAGTTCTCTCTAAACCTGGCCCGAGAGATACACGATCATGTCAGCAGCAGCGGTTCACTGATGAGAGTTTGAGCGGTGCCTCCATTGATCTGGAGCCCAAGAGCACAAAAACCAGAGATCAATTTTCCTCTAGTCCAAATGTAAATCCGTCACATTCAACAGAAACTTGGAGTTAAATCTGGCCTTTGTTCTGTTTTTATTGTTATTATTTTTAAATGCTTATAATGGACAAATATGTGCTATTTTACTTGATTGAGTGTTGAGAGCTTCTGAACCTGAATTACTGTAAACAATATAATGGTAGACGAGTACTGAATGATCGATACTTAATAATCCATTATTCAAAACATAAAAACAGGAGAAAGTGACCTATATTGTTCTATCGCTACCTTCATTTGTGTTGCTAAACACCCCTCTGGCGCGGCTGAATAGACTCATCCATCCAATCAGAGTGCGGGAAACCCAACTCCGTCAAGCTAGCTAACATTGTAGTGATGGGATTTATGGTTCTATGGAGGGAGCTGGATCTTTGGGATCCGTTCACTTTAAAGAGCCGTTCAAAAAATATTTTTAGACACTCAAAACTTTTAAGCTCTCATGGGCCACATTAGATTACATGGCATGCCACATCTGGCCCGTAGGCCTTGAGTTTGACACGTGTCATAGAGGTTTACATTCATCTCCCCTCCCCCTAGAGGAGAACGGCCCCCGATTAAACGTGACTCGGCTCCCATCGTTCATATTAATGAGCTGTTCAAAAGATTCATTCGTTCGCGAACGTCACTATAGCGTTGTCAATAACAACTTTATGGAGAAGCACACGTTTGGTGTCAACAAAACTCTCCCTCTTTTAGACACTTTCACCTTTTAATTTTTTTTAGGTGGAATATCATCAGTGTAAATCTTCCCTCTAAAGTTTAATCCCATGTAACATTAACATGTATTTAATTTAATTTACAGTATTAGGACTGACATGCCTCCTTCTTGGGTAATTCTCCCTCACCAGAGGAAATATGTCTTATGTGCATATGATAATTATATTTTCAAGGCTTTAATTTTTCTCAAAATTTTTAATATATTTTTTTTATTTAATACACATTTAAGATGTCAGTTATATTAAAAATACTGTTTAAATCATAGTATACATTGTTTACTGCTCTCATTCAGCTGATTTACTTTAATGAAGTTCATTAACGTTGCTAAATTAATATTTGTTTGTGGTTCGTCTTAAGAATATTATTTATCTTAGATTTTTTTGTAGTATCGACATCGATTTCATTTGTCTAAAAAATATCAGTATCGTATCGAATCCAAAAATGTGGTATCGCCCATCCCTACTGTAGGCTGGTGGATGTGTCCGTGTAGGCTGTGTATATGATTCCACTCATATGTGTCTGTCTAGAGCAGGGGTCGCCAACCTTTTTGAAGCTGAGAGCTACTTCAAGGGCACTGAGTAATGAAAGGGCTACCACTTTGATAACACACTTCTGAAATCAGAAAGTTGCACAGTTCACCTTTAATTTTATATTAATGACATTCTACGTGAGGACACTGATTGTTAATGATTAATAATTTATCAATAAAGATTCAGAATCATTCAACAAGGTAGGAAACAGATAAACTTAAACATGCAATATTTTATTTCTTATTTACCTTTCCAATTGTTTAATTTTCAAATGATAACTTCCACAATTTTTTGCAGGAAATCACGTGCAATTTTTCAAGACGCTTTCAGTTTTTATCAAATAATGAACTCTGCACCATGTTTGTACAAATAATCAATAATCTAAGATTTAACAAAAATCAATTAATTTTAGAATAAATCTTAACACATTTTTACTAATCACTACATTTGCAGCCATTAAAACAAATCATGTCTGTTAAACTTAGTAACACATCTGTAACAGTTTATCATTCATTTATCATTCTATCTTTGCCATGGCACTGACATTTGACTGGCATCTGTCATTTGTTTCTTTGCGTGTTAGTGGGAAGCCTGGTATTGCATGCTCTTCACCAGTGTTCTGTAATCTGGGATGTAAGTTGATACTGCAACTCTTCAGTTGCTTATTGAGAGTTTTTCACTGGCGTTGTAAAAAAAGACTGCTGTTTGGCCAAAGCTGCCTTTAACTCGCAAGCTTTTTCTTTTCGTAGAGCGCTGCCGGGTGCGTAGTTAGCATCGTAGCTTTTGTGACAAGTGCTGAAGTGTCTCTCAACGTTGTGTCGCTTTGCCGTCGCCACAGTCGCACCGCAAATGAGACACACTCACACTTTTCTTTCACATTAGTAAAAAAGAATTCTTCCTCCCATTCACTATTAAAATAATACGTTTGCTTCCTTTTTTCCGCAATTTTTATGTGGGTAGAAACCGCTTTCGTATCCTCGTCTTTGCAACGCTCAAGACCAAGGCTAAGTTTGTCATGCGCACTAGACTGACCTCTGCCTTATTCTCCTATTAGCGAACTCTGCTACTTTTTTAAAAGGTTTTTATATTTTTTTATATTGTTTTTAATTTACATCACTGTAAATGCAATTCAAAAAGAATGGCAACACAATTTAATCAAATTTTAGACAGTGATAGTTCGTGATTAGTTCTATTTTTAGAACTGGCTTGCGGGCGACTGATATGGTCACTGCGGGTGACGCGATGTCCGCGGGCACCAGGTTGGCGACCCCTGGTCTACAGGAAGCTACAAGTTTTTGTAGCTAGTCCTTTTCTTCTTGTCAAAGTATTTGCAAAATACTCGCATAGTCTGGCATCCAATCTAAAGCTCTATTTGAGTCTTTAAATCACTTAAACACATAGGCATGAGCATAGTTCTGGACAAACTGCCTCCTAGTGGCTGAATATCTTCTGTGTGGAACGTGAGTTTACTTTTTCAAATCTTCAGACTTGGAAGCACCCATATCACGATACTGAAAATACCTTGATATCTTCACCAAAGTTTCTGATTGGTTTCCAGCCTGCCGCTTTGAGGTGATAGTTGACCCAGCGCAGCAGAAGGTCCTCAGGGGACATGGACATCAGGTGATCCAGCTCTTCAGACTCATCCAGTAAAGCTATGAGAGCTACAAAAAAATACACCCAAGAATCTCTGAAAAGTGCTTTTTATGGTTGTAACATCAAACTTATAGACCAAAGTAATGACCTTCGTTGCGTGAGATCTCGATGTCAGCAAAGAGGCCGATTTTGATGATTTGCCAAAGCAGGCCTAGCACCAGGTGAGGGGTCCCGGCTTTCATGTCCTGGGCATCAATGTTGACCACCGTGCAGCCAATAGCCGAAGCGGAGTTCAGAGCCAACACCAAATTCTCCTGAATTTTTAAAGGAACAATTATCATTAATCGTTCACAAATACATTCTAAAAATTAAAGGCAATTAAACATTCCTAAAGCATCACTGGTTTGGCAGTGACTCAGGGATAGTGTAGCCTCCCATTAGGTTCCTAGATGAGATCTTCCAACCCCCTGTGAGACTGTATGTTGGTGCAAATGGCCCTGAGTTCCTCCTAATGCATGACAATGCTAGACCATGTGTGACTGGAGTGTTTCGGAAGTTCTTGTAAGGTGAAGGCATTAATGATATGGACTGGCTGCCTGTTTTCCAGAGATGAATACAACTGAGCACATCATGTCTTGCTCCATCAACCAACCCCACGCTGTACAACAGACTGTCCATGGGTTGGTGGGAGAACATCCACCACCTCATTAGTAGTATGGCCAGGCATTGTAGGGAGGTCATACAGGCATGCGGAGGACACACACACACACACACACACACACACACACACACACACACACACCACTAAGCCTCATTTCACTTGGTTTTATAGACAGTTGGATCTCCCTGGAGTGTTTCCTTCACACACTCCATGTTTTAATACATTAATTGTCAGCACATTCAAAAATATTAAGATCAAAATGTTTAATAAGAAATTTATCAGATCTAGGAACTGTGTTCCCTTTATTTGTCAAATCGTATCTTTCTGAACACGTTTTGTTTCCTCTCTTTGATCTTGAAGGTTTACACCAGGCATCGGGTTCCACAAGGGCTTTGATACTTACAGTCATTGTGAATGGAGTGCATTTCTTTGTGTTGATAACCCGCTCATCGATGGTGTCTGGCTGCGAGAGGTTGATCATTTTGCTGGAGAAAAAAAAGACGGACATGAATGTGCAGAGCGTGATGTCCGGAAAGAAAGTGTACAGTATGTTGAACTGCATGACAAACACAGAGGAAACCACAGGTAATCAAATATTACCACAGCAGTATTCCATCTTTGACTGATTTGAATAAGCTGTCAGTCTCCGGGTCCATTGGGATCAAATGTTTGCAGTCTGCATCGTTCGCCAAGGCTTTATTGATCCAGTTCACAAAGGCCACTTTCTCTTCATCTGAGCAGAGTCAAGAAAAGAACAAATCAGGCAAATTAGTTTCTGGGTCTTACTAGCAGAATCAAACTTCTCACAGTATTAAAACAAATACTCAATTGAGCTACTGGTCAGTTTAGCTCAGCTGTAACGACTGTTTGGAATCTCCATATCAATGCAATGCAAATTCTGAATGAGGTGCAACTTTGGTCACATGGTTAGTCAGATGATACTCCTCATAAGAAAAATGAATCTAAGTGAAACTTTTCCTAGATCAACCATAAAAATATGCCAATGGAGCATGCACATTTTACTTGTGAAGATTTCTTAAAATTAGCAAAAATGTCTGGACGCCAACAAATTCGAATTTTATTGTTTTAAAAATAGAAAACAAAACTCCCAAAACAAACTGTTTTCAAACTGTTTAGAAAGTAAAACTGCATTGAAACT
>SRMA01026029.1:52794-115873 GCA_007224835.1 Danionella cerebrum
AGTAACATTGTCACTACATTACTAATAATAGCTAGTAACATTGTCACTACATTACTAATAATAGCTAGTAACATTGTCACTACATTACTAATAATGGCCAGTAACATTGTCACTACATTACTAATAATAGCTAGTAACATTGTCACTACATTGCTAATAATAGCTAGTAACATTGTCACTACATTACTAATAATAGCCAGTAACATTCTCACTACATTACTAATAATAGCCAGTAGCATTGTCACTACATTACTAATAATAGCTAGTAACATTGTCACTACATTACTAATAATAGCCAGTAACATTGTGACTACATTACTAATAATAGCCAGTAACATTGTCACTACATTACTATTAATAGCCAGTAACATTGTCACTACATTACTAATAATAGCCAGTAACATTGTCACCACATTACTAATAATAGCCAGTAACATTGTCACCACATTACTAATAATAGCTAGTAACATTGTCACTACATTACTAATAATAGCTAGTAACATTGTCACTACATTTAATAATAATAGCCAGTAACATTGTCACTACATTACTAATAATAACTAGTAACATTGTCACTACATTACTAATAATAGCCAGTAACATTGTCACTACATTACTAATAATAGCTATTAACATTGTCACTACATTACTAATAATAGCCAGTAACATTGTCACTACATTACTAATAATAGCCAGTAACATTGTCACTACATTACTAATATTAGCCAGTAACATTGTCACTACATTACTAATAATAGCCAGTAACATTGTCACTGCATTACTAATAATAGCCAGTAACATTGTCACTACATTACTAATAATAGCTAGTAACATTGTCACTACATTACTAATAATAGCTAGTAACATTGTCACTACATTACTAATAATAGCTAGTAACATTGTCACTACATTACTAATATTAGCCAGTAACATTGTCACTACATTACTAATAATAGCTAGTAACATTGTCACTACATTACTAATAATAGCTGGTAACATTGTCACTACATTACTAATAATAGCCAGTAACATTGTCACTACATTACTAATAATAGCCAGTAACATTGTCACTACATTACTAATAATAGCCAGTAACATTGTCACTACATTACTAATAATAGCCAGTAACATTGTCACTACATTACTAATAATAGCCAGTAACATTGTCACTACATTACTAATAATAGCCAGTAACATTGTCACTCATTACTAATAATAGCCAGTAACATTGTCACCACATTACTAATAATAGCCAGTAACATTGTCACTACATTACTAATAATAGCTAGTAACATTGTCACTACATTACTATAATAGCTAGTAACATTGTCACTACATTACTAATAATAGCCAGTAACATTGTCACTACATTACTAATAATGCTAGTAACATTGTCACTACATTACTAATAATAGCCAGTAACATTGTCACTACATTACTAATAATAGCTAGCAACATTGTCACTACATTACTAATAATAGCCAGTAACATTGTCACTACATTACTAATAATAGCCAGTAACATTGTCACTACATTACTAATAATAGCCAGTAACATTGTCACTACATTACTAATAATAGCCAGTAACATTGTCACTACATTACTAATAATAGCCAGTAACATTGTCACTACATTACTAATAATAGCCAGTAACATTGTCACTACATTACTAATAATAGTACCACTGTAAGCTAGTAACATTGTCACTACATTACTAATAATAGCCAGTAACATTGTCACTACATTACTAATAATAGCCAGTAACATTGTCACTACATTACTAATAATAGCTAGTAAATACATTACTAATAATAGCCAGTAACATTGTCACTACATTACTAATAATAGCCAGTAACATTGCACTACATTACTAATAATAGCCAGTAACATTGTCACTACATTACTAATAATAGCCAGTAACATTGTCACTACATTACTAATAATAGCCGGTAACATTGTCACTACATTACTAATAATAGCCAGTAACATTGTCACTACATTACTAATAATAGCCAGTAACATTGTCACTACATTACTAATAATAGCCAGTAACATTGTCACTACATTACTAATAATAGCTAGTAACATTGTCACACATTACTAATAATAGCTAGTAACATTGTCACTACATTACTAATAATAGCCAGTAACATTGTCACTACATTACTAATAATAGCCAGTAACATTGTCACTTCATTACTAATAATAGCTAGTAACATTGTCACTACATTACTAATAATAGCCAGTAACATTGTCACTACAGTACTAATAATAGCCAGTAACATTGTCACTACATTACTAATAATAGCCAGTAACATTGTCACTACATTACTAATAATAGCTAGTAACATTGTCACTACATTACTAATAATAGCTAGTAACATTGTCACTACATTACTAATAATAGCTAGTAACATTGTCACTACATTACTAATAATAGCTAGTAAGATTGTCACTACATTACTAATAATAGCTAGTAAGATTGCCCCCAAATTAGTAATAATAACTGGCACAATGCAGCTGCTTACCTGCTCCTTACGATCTGCGCTATGGTAGGATCGACGAGCAGAGATGGGCGATGACGTCAGCGCGTACCGCCGGGTGTACAAATATGGCCGACGTATGGCAAGCAACATTTAAACATCTGCCCTGACTATCCGCAAATGCATTTAAAGATAGGAATAAATGTATTGTGACTAGTAGTAAATATATTTTGACTGGGTATAAAGACATTCAGAGATATCTTAGTGAATTTGAGATATCTCAAATTATATATTGACTACTCAAAACTCAATTGTAGATATCTGGAATATAATTAAAGATATTATAAATGTTAAAGAGCTAGGCCGAAACGCGGCCTCTCTTACAGCTCTCCTACGGCCGTGACCGCCCTCCGCTTTGCGGCGCTCTGCATTCGCAGTATAAGACGCACCAACTTTTACCCCTCAGTTTTGGTGAAGAAAAAGTGCGTCTTATACGGTGAAAAATACAGTAATTATGTTAAAATATTACAGCTAGATGCTTGCCAACTACTAGACAATTACATGACTGAAAGTCCTGTGAAACCAAATACACCAGTGGAAGTAAAAAATCACTATTTGAGGTGAAACTGGTAAATGGAAAAGAAAATGAAGAGATCTGGAAGGTTCATTTAGGAATGTTCTGAATGGAGACAGTTGGGGGATAAGTAACTCAGAGCTTTTATTTCAACAGCCAATTGCTCAATTTATGATGTCTGCAGCTATGCAAATGTAGCAGTAAAACATTTATTTAAGCAGTTGGGGAAAACACTATTAAACACTCGAATAAACAGAGACTTCTCAGGTGGTTTCAAAAGGAATCTATCTGACGGGTTCCAGTTTGTTTTATACCAAAACACAAACACACACTAAATGTGTTCTTAATAATAATGGTCACAATTACAGTTTGGTGAGTTTTGAATCAAACTTTCTAGTTCTGAGAAGACGTTTTTTGTTTGGATCTATTATCTTGTGAGTCATTCGTCAAAGCTTATAGAAACTTTTTATTACATTATATAATTTTTAGTTAATAATAATATGTCAATATATTTGCAAATGCTAATTTAATGTCTAATGATGTGTTAGGTCAGATCATTTTTATTGCTTATTATTTCCCCACTCTATATAACTAAACGTTGCTTCAGGAACAATTAAAGTAAATTCTGTAACATTAGAGGACTTCTCCTCTGGCGGAGGTCAGTTTGGCAATTTATTTTTTTTTACATATTCAAGAAATCTACCCAAAGTCAGGGATTCTTTAAGGTTATAGTCAGGTTTATGATCCACCAATTATAGCATACTTATGCTAATGATCATCAGTGTCACAGTATGTTTAAACCCAATCAAACCCAGCAGCTAAACTCTGCTAGCATAGCAACAAGACACAATGTATGTGTTCTGCATTGACAAGGTCTCTCCCAGACAACGATTTCAAAGATAAATGGGTTTTATGATTTGCTGTCCAAGCTCTTTTGATTGTTGGGGATTGTAGATGGCCAAAAAAATGTCTGCAGCTGATAGAGATGAAAGAGAAACTAAATGCCCTTCAAAAACAGAAGATGTCCAGAGGTACGATTAGCTCAAAACTGGCAGAAACCAGTGGGACCCAGCGTGTGCACTGTAAGCCAAGTCTCTGTTGTCTGTTCAGTGTAGAGTATAGTTGTATATGACAATTTAAACAATTGAAATTGAATCTAAAACCAGAGACGTCACTTTTTTTCTGCTCAAATTGCATATGTTTGCTAAATAAGTAATAATTTTCAATACCCAATAATATTACTAGAAAGCAAATCTAAATGTGTTTTACAGTAAATTAGCAGAAATGGGGAACACATTTAACTTATAAAAAGAAAATTATATCTTGTGCTGGGGGCTAGTTTGCAGGACACATCTCCGCGGTTGCACAGGGGCAGAGTCCTGAGCCTGTTGTCTTTCCCATCCCACCCCATTCTCTCTCTGCCTTACTTCCTGTCACTCTCCTCTGTCCTCTCTGTTCATTAAAAAATCAATAAAGGCTATAGCCATAAAAATAAATTAATAAAAAAAATACAGTGTGAGCGCTTCCATGGCCATGCCTCTGTGTGTATATGTGCATTAAATAAACAAGTTTACTTTAAATTTCTTTCAGCTACCATCTGGATAGGGGTAGTTGGATGGGTGGGTAGATGGATAGATGGGTAGGTAGATGGATGAATGGATAATTTGGTGGGGACAGATGGGGGGCTGCTGGTTAGGGTGTGCATGGGCCAGGGGATGGTTCGGCAACACCTGGCATGGTCTCCCTTCCTGTCATCTTCTCCTCTACTGGCCCCCCACCCCTTTCCTGCGGATCTGCAGTTGCACCCAGATGGGTAAGGACCTGCCGGTGTCACTCCATATTGCCTGGGAGTGCTTGCCTGGCTATCGCTGGGCTCGGAGCGTTCCTCTCTGTGGGTGCCGTCGGTCTCTGGGGGAGTGGGGTGGGTCAGGGTCTTGTTGTTCTGTGGGGAGCGGACTGGGCCATCGGGTAGCTCTTGGCCATTTGTGGTGCCTGGCCTGAGGCAGAGCCCACAACACACCTGTGTCACAGATGGCTAGATCTGACACCTGGGACATTCGGTTGCTGCTTACAGATTAGGTTTCCTGTCCTAGGAACTTTATAATATGTCTGTGTTTGTACATACATACATGTGTGTAGATATTTACAAACTGCAAAAACTGTACGGCACGAACTGTAGCAAACAGACATGGTATGTTCTTCTCACTCCTGACCCTTTCCCCCTCACCTACATCTCTCACCGCCATCCCCCCCACCCCTTTTTTTCTTTTAACACCCTCCTGTCCTGATGCAAACTGGTCTATGGGAAATTGAATAAATAAATAATTACACAAATTATTATGAGGAAACACCACATCAAACGTTCACTCCCCTATGAACAAAACTGTTCAGCTCACACAACTTTTAAGTAGGACAGGACAGGTTATATAAAAAATGCTTTGAATGTTTTACAGCATTAAACAACCCTTACATTTAATCACAAATGAGATAAACATTGTTTTAATCAGGACTGCTAATTTATGATTTGGATCAGTTTATGATTTACCAAAAGTTAATGAGTGGTAAATTGAGACACTGCAGTATTCCACTGCCAACCTCAATCACAGCTGTGGTTCAGACTTGTTTCAATGTTATTATTGCACTGGTGTTAATATCTTAATGAACAGTTCCGATCAAGATCTTGTGATCATCAGTTACCTAATCACTCTTATTTATAAAAGACTTTCAACATGACACTGTTGCACACGTAAAGTACAGGGGAAAGGGCATGTCATTATTTGACAATTAAAATAAGTTCATAAAAACAAAATAAAAAAACTAATAAAAACAACAGTAATAAAAACACTGCAAGATAAGAGAATCAGGTTAATTACAATAGATATATTTTATAATACTTGATAGTTATCCAGGTCAACATCTCAGACTGTGGTAAAAACTAAAGAAAAGAGATATATTTTTAGAAAGTATTTAAAATACTTGCAAATGCAGATCATTCCACAGTTTTAGACCCACAATGCAAAATGCCTAATGACCTCTGAGCTGTGTTATTGGCACTACTAGAAGAAGTTTTTTACATACTCAAAGAGCCACACACTGGCTACAGAAAGCATTCAGACCTCTGTTATGTTGCAGCAATTTGTCCCTACAGCAGGTACCACCATGCTTTATTGTTGGGAACGTATTGAGCAGGTGACGAGCAGTGCCTGGTTTTCTCCCGACACACCACTTAGAGCTAAGGACAAATAGTTCTGTCTTGGTCTCAATCTTATTTCTTTCTCCTTTGGCTGTTTTAGTGCACTCCATGCAGTCTTTGATGTGTCTTTCAGGTTGACAACTTTCTCTCATCTCCTGACTTCATCTCTGGAGCTCAGCCACAGTGATCTTTGGGTTCTCCTTCAATTCTCTCACCAAGACTCTTCTCCCCCGTTAGCTCATTTTGCCATAATGGCCAGCTCTAGAGAGGGTCCTGGTCATCCCAAATATTCTCTATTTAAGGGTTATGGAGCTACTATGCTCCTAGGAACAATAAGTGCAGCACATATGTTTCTGTAACCATGGCCAGATCTGTGCCTTGACACAATTCTGTCTCTGAGATCTCCAAGCAATTCCTGTGGCGATGATTCTCATTGGCTCCGACCTGAACTGTGAGGTCTTATATAAACAGTTGTGTGGCTTTCCTAATCAAGTTCAATCAGAGTAAGCAAATGCTGATGGACTCACCTGAAGGTGTGGAACCATCTCACAGATGATCAGAATAAATGGACAGCACTTGCGTGTCACACCAAAGAGTCTATTAGAGATTATTTAAGGTGATGTAATATTTCAGTTCCCTTTCAGTGGATCACTTCAACTTATGTCGAATAACTCCAATCTGGAATCTACTCCAACCCTGTGAAACGGCCCAATGCAAGATCTTTCATAATGCTCTTAAGATTAGCATGCCCTCCAACATGACAGCCAGCTGCTTGCTTTCGGAGCCGTCCCACTACACAACTCTGAGACAGTAAAATAAGGATCACAGCTACTCACTGTCAAACATTTTCCAGTGTCAGAAGCCCAGAATTCTGTCCTGCTGAACCGATCTATAGTGCTCTCCTGCTTCAAGTCCAGTGATCGAAATGCATCGTCCGTTTCTTAAGCTTTCTCAGTTTACACGAAATGTCTTTTTTGAGATGAAAACTACAGCTTACATAGCTACAGCTTGTTTTCATTGTTTAAAAAGAGAAAAGCAAAAAAAGTAAAAAAACATGCCTTTGGATTTGATTGTGGTTGGAGACAAGAAATAAACTAATTCCATTCAGTTACTCTATTATGTGTCACATTGGACTGACTGAAAGGGAATGATGGATTACGCAAGTAAATGGGCAAAAATGTGAAATGTGAATAATAAAGTGGCTCTCAATGCTTTCCAAAACCACTATGTGGCTCAAGGACCTCTTACAGGTACTCCTGTGAGACCAAGAAGACATTTAAAAACTAATAATACGTTTATAAAATCACCTTGAAAGCACACTGGGAGTGGATTAAATAGATGATAAAACATGTGTAATATGCTCATGCTTTTTGAGAATCTAGTTGTTTTAGACCAGCTTCTACCAAGCAAACTATTTCTGACTGACCTGAAGTAAATTCTCAAATGAGTGTGAGAAAGGAAGCACTTAACTTCCTCAAATGGGTTTTATCAGTTTTTATCTCTAGCCTTATCTGGAGTTTGAGTTTTAAATTACAAACATTTATAGATTTTTCAGGGTGAGTTTGACATATTGACAGTAAAAAACTCAGGTTGACAGCCCCTTTCCTGCCTTTTAATCTTGAAAATGTAAATCATCGTGTGCCATTCATTCCTTCATCTGTGCAGTACTGTCTTGTTTCAGTCAACGTCTGTCTTTTATTTTTTAACAGGCAGATAAATAAGCATGTCATTAGTATAAAAGTGAAATGATTCACCATGTGCCTGTAAAATTAAAGATCCCAGGGGTAGCAAAGAGAAGGAGCCCAAGAATGGGGCCCTGAGGCATTCCATGTGTAATTGGTGCCACTTATGACTGAGTAATTCCAACACCCAGACAAATGCATCTCTTTTAGGCGTACTGCGTGAATCTCTCCAAGGCACAGCCTAGAATACCCTAAATCTGAGGCAACTGGTTCCCCAATGGCAACAGCACAAAGCAGTGGCTAGAGGGAGAAGAGAAGAGAAGAGAAGAGAAGAGAAGAGAAGAGAAGAGAAGAGAAGAGAAGAGAAGAGAAGAGAAGAGAAGAGAAGAGAAGAGAAGAGAAGAGAAGAGAAGAGAAGAGAAGAGAAGGCAATGAAATTCGGATTGTTAACCACAAGAGAATTAACGCAGGCAGCTCACAAAACAGAAGCTGCAGTGCAGCACATGCATAGGTGTGTAAAGACCTTTATTTTTTAGACATTATGTTTGTCAATACCAATGATTTGGATAAAAATGTGATTTTATGACAAATTTATCAGAAATTCCAGAAGGTTCACAGACTTTTTTCTTGCTGCTGTAATTTAATTGTATCATAGCAATTGCACAACTAGACTCAGTACAAATTCATGTGGTTTGGAGAAGGACATGAATTGTGAAATAGTGATGAATGACGAAGGAAAGGAATCTGGAATATCATCTCCTCATAAATACAGTGAATCACCAGTTTTGAACTCCGAATCCATAACTCAACAGACCCTGAGCAAACAATGCTAATGAGCACAAACACATGAAACTTTTAAACGGCAAGTAAAAAGACAGTAAATCGTATCATCGCCACAAAAATGACAAACTTCCACAACTCATAGGAACACAATACCTCGAGATGACTTCAGATGACTTTGGAAAAGATGTGGATATTCCAGTCGAATCCAGCTGTCTCTTGCTTCATGTGTGCAGAGTTCTAGGAGATAGTTAGAGACCTTTGGCCCTTAAAGACAATTAAAGCCAAGGATCCTTGTGCTAAGACAGATCTAGGGTTAACGTTTAACAGCAGAGCCAGTGCTTTGTCAGCTGAAGTTGAAGTCATGACTTCAGTGCTTGTAAAGACACAGCTGAGCGCACTTTACACTGGTTCACATTTGCTTGACACTTTATGACCTAATGCTTCACTTGACGTGTCTCTGCTTTCATTATCAGGACTCGCATAACAGGTCTGATGTTCATAAACCCATCCTTACATCCAGTTTGTCGAAAACACGATTTTTGGAGTTAATTAGTTTGTTAAATGCACACATTTCCATTTATTTAAATGATATTATTATAGTTAAAGTTATGTCTGATGTTTGTTTTGGCCAGGTTTGGCATTTGTCTGACACATCTGAAAAATAATCTGGCACTGGCACACTGTATGTGAGCCAAACATCACAGAGGGCTATTGTCCTTCACATCCCCAGGGAGCATCTACATCTGTCCAGGAAGAAGCCTCATCCATCCCCTGGTGGTTCAGCACATTTGGGAAAAGTTTGAGATTTGTATCTAATGAGGACACCCACCGCCAGCTTTTTTATTACATACGCCTGGCTCTTTTAGGGACAGAAGTCCTAACAAGGTCGGGGAAGATGGGGAGGTTCTTTCGGCTTGCCCTCCTGATCCAACAAAACACGGTTTGCAGAACTGACCTCTTGTGACCCATTCCCCCGAGACCTGAACATTTTCAAATAAGGAGGGAACATCAGGAACCTGTGTCGAGATTGGTAGAACCTGCAAATCTGGTATATTTGTGTTGTGCTGTGCCCCCCCGAGTCCTTACCTTACTCAGTGCTAAAGAGTTAGTACCAGGCCCCTTTCTATGAGGTCAGACTATGCTATGCAGTGTGGTCGGTTCATTGATTAGAGCAGGGGTGTCAAACTTAGTTCCTGGAGTTTAGCTCCAACCTCAACTAAACACACCTGATGCAGATTGTTAGGTCCTTCAGGCTGTGTGTAAGCTTTATTACTGGGTCTCTGAGGAGGGTTGGAAGGCTCCGGCCCTCCAGGAATGGTCCCGACACCTGTGGATTAGTAGAGTCTCTCATCTGGAGAGGTCCCTAGACTAGAGGAAGCACTGTCTGTATAGTGACACCTTCCACCAAAAGGTGTTTCTTCCTCCAAGTCTCCCTCATCCAAGGTCTATAGGGATGGGTTTTCTACTTTCCATTAGTTAGTGGAGGGGAACTAGTTGGGCAGCCACAATCAGGCAGTAATGTTCCTCATAGGAATCAGAAGGCTTTGACTTCTTAGGTCCTCATTGGTGCCCTCAGAGCACCAATTTTTAATGACAGATCCCTTGACTTCATTGACTTCTACAAGAAGTAGGTAGTGACCATGCAAAACCTACCTAGGGAGGAGGCAGATGCAACCCAGGGGTCATTTTGTCCAGTTAGGAATCTATTTTGACCAAACCCTCACAATGTGTGGGTCAAGTGAGAGAGAACCCACAGGATCTACCGGATTCAAACTGAGGTATTCAAAACTCTAGCCACAGGGAGAGTTAGTTCAACTACACTGAGGTAAATAATGGCCATATTATTCCACGTTTGTTTGCGAAAATTAGAAGTGAGTTGAAAACTTCACAGAAAATGTAACAAATAAACATAAGGATTTACCGGTACATTAAATTACCTGGGTTGGACTGGCGACCTGTCCAGACTTACCCCCCACCTCTCGCCTGAAGTGGGGCTGGAGAAGGCACCAGAAGACCCCTGTGACCCCCTGCGGGTTTTAAGACGACTGAACATTAAATTACAAGCTGCTGGGGTTGTGGAATACATTTCGCAAATTATTTTAAATATTAGCTGTGACATTCCACACAGGAAACCCGCACAAGCACAATGAGAACATGCAAACTCCTCCCTGAAAGACCACCGGCGAGCCTCAAACGGTTCCAACCTTCAAACTGGAACGCCACAGTAAAAAATAAATGTTGACTCCGATGTCTATCTGACCCTTATCCCATATCCCCTGATCATTCCAGCTATAGTTGTTTTTCACCAAAGTTGCCAGTTCCAGCCGAGCAATGAACTCTTATCAGACTTTTCTGACGACAAACTGCAAATCCTCTGCACTTTTCTGCATCTTCAAATATAAACATTATGGCACTAGTCTTGACCTATGCTTAAAAACATGAACATTTTAGTCATAAACAATCAGTTTGTTTAGAGGATTTAGGTATAGATTTCTACCAAGCTGTAGTTCTTAAGTACTCTTCTGTTATTTGAACTGAAATTCTGATGTAAAATGCTAAGGCAGCTGTGAAAAATGCTGTAAACAAATAATGCTTTCATAAATACACTGTGAAAAATAAACCGTAAGTTTTATGTTAAAATACTGCCAGCTGTGGTTGCCAGAACTTTACCGTAAAAAATATGGTAGCACCGTAATTGGTTTATACCATTGCATCCGCTTTACTGTAAATTTCACAGATTTTAATGTTAATTTTTTTTTACATATTATAATTGTGTTAATAACAATCGTTACATAATTGTAAGCATAATTTAAATATTACTATTATTAAATGTTGACTGTTCCACTGACTTTAATACTGGACTTCATCTATTTCATCTAACAGCGCAACGAGTTCAACATGGGGCTGTAACTTCAGATAACGTACTTTTCAAAAAGGGTGATATATATATATTTTTTTTTCATCAAAATACATAATTTCTGTCGT
Source organism: Danionella cerebrum (assembly GCA_007224835.1). NCBI lineage: Eukaryota > Metazoa > Chordata > Actinopteri > Cypriniformes > Danionidae > Danionella > Danionella cerebrum. The sequence goes on from SRMA01026029.1 coordinate 64,495, forward strand.
GAAAGTACAAAACAGCATAAACACTTTTTAAATACTTTCCGTAAAGCACAAAACTCGTAATTCGTGAATAAATCATGATGTAAAGGTTTCCCATAATCCTTTGCACGCTCAAACTGGAAGACGGAAGATGGCGCTTGTTAATTTATTAACGTTAGTGTATTTTCACAACTGATACTTTTGTAAATAAAACAATGGTTAAATTAAGTACCGAATTATTATAAATTAAAATTATATGAACCTCCTGTTTTATTTTAAACACAAACAACACCAACATAATGTTTGACTAGATAAAAATGCTACAGTAGCATTTGAAATTTATTTTTGCATATGAAAATAATAAAATAAAAGAAAAAATATATCTCCAATATTTTAAGGACGACTTTAAATTTCTAATATGAATTCATGTGTTTTCTGTATTATAGATCATTGTACATTATACATATAAATTACATAAATAAGCCATATTTTTATGTTTTTAGCTGTTAAATTTAAGGTCATGCTCTGCAAAACTAATAACGGTTGTTCACTGTAAATTCTACGGTTATCGCATGTTTTGTAGAATATGGCCTTTTTCTGTAGCATTTATACAGTATTTTACAGTTAAATTCACGAACATTTTTTTACAGTCAAAATGTAATTGTTTATTTGTGTGCATTTTCAAAATGCAAAATGGGCAAACAAAATAAAGATCTAAGTAAAATCTATATTTGGAGCTTCTTCTAATATTTGGTGGATCAATTCTTCGAAATGCAGAGTCAGGGATTTTGTTAAATTCCAGATCCACTTATTATTTAAAAACAATTACAGTCATGACCAGATACATCTGTGAGGTTGAGAAAGACAGTTTCTTATCATGGCATTTATGAAAAAAGCAACAAAACATAAGGTAGTTATCCTGCATCAACAAGTTCTCTCCCAGACAGACATTTTCTCTTCCGAAGAAGCACAAAGAAACAGGCGACGTTTAGGATCGTAAAGGCAGTGATTGAAGAACAAAGGAAAGAGTACAGCCGATCAAGCCATTGACCCTTGAACGCAGATGAAATTCAACATTGGCATCAGCTCAGAACTGGCAGAAACCAGTGGAAACCAGGTACACCCCTCTACTGTGTAGAGAAGATGTGTCGATTGAAGGGCTGGAGAGCAATACAATGAATGTCTGCAGGAAAGTTTGGGGCTGCATTTCTGCAAGTGGAGCTGACGATTTGGTCAGGATGACAATGTTGTTCTCGATGCTGATAAATACAGATCCATCAAGCAAATTTATTCTGTAAGATCTGTGCTCCGTTCTGTTTTTATATAAGATAAATAAATAGTGATTGCCCAGTTTTGTGCTTGTCTTGATGGACAGACCTGCTTCTCTTTTCACATTACTCTTGTAATGAAACGCAATATTACTGAGCACTGAATGAGATGCTTCCTCTGAAACATGGGCAGAAGGGTTAAAGCTTTCGCTGCTTGATCAACTGGATTCACGAACAGTACGAGCATGCAATGCTAACAGCAAATCTCCTGATATCCTTCTGTCACTAAAAAGCTCTTATCAGCAGACCTCATGACTACACAAGGGAATCGCCTGCATTAAATGATTCCTTCAGGACACAGGTCTCGGCTCTTTTTGAGCTGCTGACCTCTGGGAGAAGGAACCAGAACCCTCTGCTGACAGATGTTTGACAGGAGGCATTCATGATTTAAATATGACCCTCTCAACACCAGATCTTCTCAACCCTAACCACACAGGGTGGAGAAGAAGGTGAAAATGTTGACTGAAATTACATTTAAATCAGTATTTAAAAAGAACCAGGTAAAGATGAACAATAACGTACATAACTAAAACATCAAATAAAGGCAATTAATTCATTCGTTTATTTGGGTCTTGGTGCTCTTTCAAGTGAACCCTGCTGTGGTTCGGTTGTAATAAGAGCATGAAACACACCAAAACAAGTCACATTGTGTAAAAAAAAAAAAAACATTGGCTCTGGCAGAAGATTTAATAATTTAATCAGGCATGAATTACACGACCTAGATATGGCCTTTCTTGGAAAGTGCAGCTGAAAAACTGTGATCTGGACACGCTCTTGACCTGATCAGTAAAGTTAAGTTTGTTCTGCAACAGGGAAGGACTAGGATTTAAGAGGAGGCAGTTAGAAAGGCAACCAGGATCCGTGCCGGATTTATCCAGGGGAATAGTAGAAGTATCTCGCTCATCAAAATGCTGGCAAAAGCATCCTCAAGCCGTCTTGTGTCTGTGTACAGCTGATATTTCCCTTTACGAGGCACAAACATTTAGCTGACACAGAACGTTAGTCACTCATGAACTCTAGAATGGATGACGCTTTATTAGTTGTAGTTAAGTTTCCCACTTAAATAATCTACAGCTAGTTCAGAGTCTTCACCAGAACAAGAAAGTATGACCATATCACACCAATCCTGTCCTCGCTGCACTTTAAAGCAGGGGTCAGTAACAGGCAGACGGCGGTCTGGATCCGGACCCAGAAGCTGTCCCATACGGACCTGGAGTTGCAGACCAAACCAAGTCTTTTGATTCGAGATCTAGCGGAGCGCCATGTTTTTTAATCTGCGCTGCTATTGAGATGTTTCCGGTAGTCTTTTAGGGGCCGCGAGAACGCACTCTAAGCCAATCGTTTCTGATAACAGAGGAAAATCTTGAAGCTCAGAAGTACCAGCAAATAAGCGAAACTTTGAGATTGCAAATTAATTAAAAAACAAAAACGGCAAGTTGCGTGCAGCTAGCGAAAACAAAGCAGATATGGAGGAGAGACTGGGAAAGAGAAACATACTCCAGGTTTCTCAAGTCTTGCGCATTGAGTGTGACGCAGATTTAATGGTTCTCACACACCAATTTTTCAATTTCTCACGCAAAGAAATTCTGATATTGGGCTTCAAATTAAAGCTCTATCTAATAACAGCAGAATTTTAGAAGCACTGGTTTGATCCGGACCATCAATCACATCTAGCCGCAGTTATCTCTCCAATTTCCCATTTCAACTTTTATTTTATATTATATTGTTTTGACTCAAAAATGGTTGAAATGTTAAAGTTGCACTTTATTTGATTTCAAGACTGAATTTTGTTTGATTTCAATGGTTGATTTTTAATTTATACTTGCTATTTGTTTATTTTTTGTCATTAACTGGCAAGAACAAAATAAATAGCATTGAATTTTTTTAAATAAAAATCTATTTATCTCTTATAATATCTCTGTCCCCTGTCATTATTGAAATGGGAAGGGATGATCTCATGCAGAAGAGCTACCAAATCTGGAGAACCCTGTACTTGTGAACACTAAAAATGACCCGCTGGGACTAAAAGTAGCTCTTATTAAACTGCATTATGAGACAAAAAGGTTTTGAACACATATATCTCCACAAATCTATTTTAACATTTGTATTCTTGCTTAGTTTGAAAAGCAATTTTATTTCATAAATTAAATAACATTGTAAATATATGTGCCGTTCGACGTGTAGCTACTTAATAATATTATGTAGTAAATAGTTACACGTTATGATCTTCTGGATCTTCGTTTCCCCAAAAAATGATGGACCTCAATTTTAGTTGAAAACCCCTGCTATAAAGTGCTGTAACTGGTCGTGAAGGCAGTTGTAAAATGCCTTGTCCACAAGTAATCTTGATGTTTATTGAATAAAATACTTCACAAAAACATTTGAGTGAGCAAGCTCGTAAGCAAGGCTGTCCTCTCGCTCACTCTCGGTAGCATAGCCATAAACCACACGACCCTAGTGGCACTGTAAATGGAAAGAAGTGAAGTTTGTAAAATAGTTTCAGGAGGTATAATCAGGACGTGGCACCTGTGTCCCTAATCAATCAATCAAATTCTATAGAAACCGGTCATAGTTTAAATCCTGCAACTTCACCCCCCTTCCATCCCCAAAACCAATTTCTTGTGGAGTACATTGGTGGATATGATCTATGCTTCAACTACAAAGCAGGCCCAGATGGTGAAGTCATGAATAACGTAAATCACCTTTCTTCCCCATTCTAATGCTCTGTTGCAGGTCGTCTTAACCTTGTCTGCACTGAGTAGCTTCCAGGTGATTGGCTGATTAAAATTTGCATTGGACAAGTGTACCTAATAATGTGGCCAGTGAGTGTAAATCACTGTCCTTTATAATTACATCATATATAACAGGGTGCCACCACACCACTCAATTATCTAAATGTGCAGAAGACTTTACAAAGAAAATAGGTGGTTTATTTAGGTGGTTTAAAGTTGGCTAAAAAGACTTGGCTCACTGCTTTTCATGGAGTCAGTGCTTTAAAATGCTTTCGACGAGCAGCAACTGGGAAACACAACCCCATTCATTTTCAATGGAGAGCACTGACGTCCGGCAGGGAACGCAAAATTTTGCAAAACTTCATTACCTACTACTACTTTAGCCTTTGGTGGAAGACAAGAGCCCTTATGACAGGTCTTCCATTTCAAAATCTAATGTTTAAAACACAAAATATCCAAACTAATAACCTTTTTGAAACCTCTACATTATATTTGAAGTCAAATTTAAACAATAAGGGGATTGTGTCAATTGTACTTAATTCCAAATAGACGCAATGGCCACAATGACTTTTAAGGGTTAATATTTTCATGTGATTCCTCAACTCGTTTATATTCCTACTTCATGGCTGATGGTGCATGTATTTCAAACATTTTTAGAGCGGATTTGTTCCTGATTACATATGTAGCACTGCTTGTATCCAGTCATTGCTAAACAAAGTGCTACGCCCACTAGAGACCACTCCGCAATGCAATTCAACGACGACGAGTGCCAATTTTTGTCTCTTTGGTGTGCCCCAGGTGTAATGATTACTTTTATGATTTAATGATTACTTAGACTGTTATGATTACTTTTGAACCAGTTTTTAGAAAAGCAAACATAAAACCAAAGGACAAACTCTATGTATAAAAGTAAAACACTAAAGGTGATACAAAAGTGATGGTAATAGCACATATCCGTTGCTTATAAATTACAGTAGCTTAGCGCTGATATATGTCTACTTTATAATATTTTTCAAGATACAGCTCAAACACAGAAAGGCCCCAATTCTTCGAAGCTGCTTTGATGTAACAGGGCCTTTGCTGGAAGACTCTTGAAATCATCGACTTACCGTTCACGGTGTCTCATGAACACGTCCTGTTAGCAAAGGGTCCAACTAGCAGCATCTACAAAATACCTATGAGCAAAAGATACCATTCTTCACTAAAAGCAGGCCTGAAAATGTTTTACGCTGAGCGGCACTTTCCCAGGCCAAGGCTCAGTATGGAGTGGACTCCTTCAAGAGACTCGTCCGCCTCTGCTGTCCGTGTGAATTATTGATCACAGTGAAAAAAAGATCACTTCTCACATTTCCAAGCTCTTGCCAGGAACACTGGTTAAAAATATACATTTCCTCAACCTTGAGCAGCTCCAATCATTTTTAACGTTTTTCTGCCGAGCTGCTATCTGCAAAATACACACCAACATCGATCAAATTGAAGCTGACAGCAGATCTGTAAACATGTGCTTTTAACGTTGTAAACAGAACACCGTCCTCTTCCCATCGAATCCAATCTAATTCCACTAAATTGAACCAATTAAATGTGTTAAATGAATGTTTTTGAACCTGAATTTGTGTAATCTGATTGGAACGGGTAGGTTTTTTACCTGGCTGCACCAGTACTCACGCAGTTTCCTTTAGATGTATCGAAATTAGGAAGACGGGAAGAATGGGAGAATGCAAGTTTAGAAATTTCTTTGTTTTCTATGAATTCCATCAGTACTATGCTCCATGAGCAGACTCTTCACTAGCATTTCGTACATAGTGCTGTAAGGAAATATTACTGTACTCCAGCAGCTTCTGACAGGCTCTGATGCTGATTTTTATCAAATCAAGCAAAGCTATCATCTCATGTAAACACGGTTACCTGTACAGCCAGTTTACACGCGCCAAAAATCATTGTTAAATCCTTTGTATAACTTTATAACCCTACAGAACACTGCCCCAGTGTTAAATATAACGCAAAGCACTGGAAAAACACTAGTTTTCCAGACTCCAGACCCATCCCCCTACATCTCCAACAGAAATGATTCATCTTCTGTGTTCCCTGCAAGTGTATTTCCATTGTTTCGGAGCTCTCTTATAGTATGTTGTGGACATTTGTCAGTGAATAACAAAAATTCTTGTACCTCCCACTCTCTCTCTCTCTCTCTCTCTCTCTCTCTCTCTCTCTCACTTGTCTGTCCTGCATCCAGGATAGTAATGTTTGAATGATGGAGTATAAAAAAAAGCAATAAATATAATAAACAAAACAAAAACATATAATATTGAAAAAATAAAATTGTCAAACTAGCAATAAACACCAATTTTCACCAAATTTAATACCTTTCTATTTAGATTTTTTCATTCTTTTGATGTCCATATATTTATAGAAATCATAAGCGTGTGATGCACCCAAGTGTCAAACTGGGTTATGAATAAATTAAGTATTAATTATTTTGAAATTTGAATGACCATCATTTAAGAATTAGTCAAATAGTTAAAATAGATTACACTATTTAGTGTAAAACCAGTATTAACCTTAAATTCATTCATTTTCATTCCTGCTTATTCCCTCTCGGGGTCATTGGGATCTGCTGGTCTCCAGCAAACACTGGATGAGAAGCGGAGGTACACCCTGGAATGTTTTTGGGATAGTGGGGGAAATACCCGGAGGAAACCCCACGTGAGCACGGGGAAAACACCTTATAACTGGAATTATTATTACATTTTATTCAAAATATAGGCATTGATGTCATTTTCATCACAACACAGTGATGTCCCTTTAAAATGTTTCTGCGAGAGATTGTTTAGGTGGTTTCCATGGAAATCTGTAGTGTCACCTGAGCACATGTTGAACATGGAAAGAACTAAACGCAAGGAAAAAATTGCTTGATCAGTAATAAAACATTTATTACATGTCATTTCCAAACATTCAAAAATTCAGGGTGATAGCAGTTTTTTAAATACATTAAATGCTAACAATTACTTCAAAGCTAATCAGAAAAACAATCATCCATTTGTTCACATGATGATGATGATGATGATGATGATGATGATGATGATAGCCTTTATTTGTCACATACACTGTTACATGTAGCGAAATGGGACCGCTCTTGCCACAGACATAGACAGGGTGGGAACAGGCCAGTGTGAGAGGTAGCATATATAGAGAGAAACAGAGAAATGGATATACATTAGGTAAATTAGCTTAAAAAAAGAGCCTTTCCGCATTGTCCTTCAAAGAAAAGAGTAAAATTGTCATTTCCACTGCACTTTACTTTAGACAGCAGCATAGGGGACAGAAGTGACATCAACGGTTAAAACAAACTGACATGGATAGTTGCAGTAGTGAAATACTTTGAGAATATGATAAAATACTTATTAATATCTATATTTGTGTCATTATATATTTTCTAAATTCTAATTTTGATTTGATCTGTTTACTGTAAGTGTAGCCGTCAAAAATGTAATTTAATTTTAACTTCCACTTTATGAGTAAGACGAGTTTTTACATTTGAGACACATTCTAATAAATATGAATCCTCTTTCTCTGCATGCATGCTCATTCATTGTCATTTCCATCACTGGCCTCTACTTAATATAACAATTACAGTTGTTTATTTTGTTAAAAGCCTACACTTTAATAGCAGAAGTGTACAGTTCAGCATTTGCTCCATGTGGCAGTTCATTTATCTTGGGTACAATTATCGTGATAAAAGGGTGTCTATTGTGCACATCTCAATCTTTTATCATTGCAGATGTTAACAAGCATTTGTTATAATTATCATTAATTCCACCCGGCTGCTGATCTTCCATCTGATCTCAATCCTTCAACAAACAGACGTGTGCCGGGGACAGCTTTCCATTCAAGCTGCATTAAATCAGATTGTAATGAAACTCTAATAACCAGAGGTAAACACAAGGGGAAATGTGATCAGAGAGCGCATCAGAAAACAACATTACAAAAGCACAATCTCACCTGTAATCCGGTTACTGGGTCTCTTGGTCTGTGGTGTGCTCCTGAGAACAGGGCCATGGCTTTCTTCAAGATAACGAATAACTGACAATCCCCTGCAAAGCATCATGGATGGATGGATGGATGGATGGAAGGAAGGAAGGAAGTAAAGCCTGAGTTCTGCAGGTTACTGTGCTGCAGTACAAAACTAAAGTTATTACCAAGTTTTCTTTAAAAGGCCCCCATTATTATCTGCGATACTGAAAAGCAAGTGTTCTCTGTAAAAAAAAGCAGGTAGCTTTAGCTAGAAGCGAACAGTAGGTGGCGTCATTCCCTAAAGCACAGCTATTACTAGAGAATATCACTTTTTTAATGCATAAACAGAGAATGCACCACAACAATAGACAAATGCATATAAACTCACACTGAATTACCAAAAATAATATAAGTTGCATTCGAGCATGGCATATAGTACAGATGATTCTTACACTGGGTTTCAATGTATTGTTTGCTGTTTTGGACCATTTTTATTTTATATTTTTGATTATGTACAGCCAAAATACCTTTACCACTTTGTAGTTTTAAACCAGATTACACCAAATATTTTGGTATAACTCCCTGCCCAAAAATGTATGGGTTCAAATTCAAAATTTAGTCTCCATGTTGAACATTTAATAGTAAATCAATTAATTTTATTTTTGAGTTCATTTCCAGACTGTAGTAAACTAATATTAGATTGCAATTGTGATGCTGGTAAACTACAGGAATTAGGAAAACCTTACATTCTATAAGACGACATTAAATTGTGTTGTAAACCCAGTCTTGTGTTATTAACACTTAGTAACAACTGAGACATCAGTAATACTTAGATTTAACTGCTTCTGGACCGGCAAGGTTTTTCATCAGCAGAGAACACATATCTGTACAGGAATATTAATCATAAATCCAGTTATTCCAGTATAACATGCAGTTAATCTCCAAATTAAAAAAATAAATAAATAATATAAAAGTTATGCGTCCAATCCTGTATAACCGATGTGTGCTAACTAAAGTGGACAAAATAATAACTGCACTTTAAACTTAGTTTAAAAACTAATTTATAAAATGATCCAATATTTTTGCTCATGAATTAGATACAACTACAAAAACAATGTCATATTCATTAAATAAGAATGTTTACAAAGCCCTGTCCTTTTGGATCTGTTTATTTGTTATGCCTTTAAGCTATATGTGTGTCTGAATTGAATGTGTTTTGTCCACATCTTCGTGATTTATTAAGCATCATGTTGCTATGAGGGCACAGACGCCGCTGTGTCGACGCTTTGACGGACGTATGTACAATCCAATAGTGTCTCGAGTAATCGCGAAGATGCTCGAGTTCTTCCAATCAGCGCTTAGAAGAGGCGGGATTTAGGCATTGGATGCCGTTTAATTCGTGCTGAGATTCTTTACAACGTACGCTGTGACAACAGAGAGGAGACGAGAGTAATGTTATAACGGGAGATGCTTCTGCTTTTCACTTTTCTACTTGAAAGTACATTTGTGATTTCTGATATGGAGTTTTAAAGCGATGATGATCGCGCAGGCAAATGTTTCGCCATTTTAGGCAAACGCCGGGACCAGACGAGCTTTGTTGTGAGAGGATGTGCCCCCCGAAGATTTGATTCGGTAAGCGGAATAATGAGCTCCTGAATTGTGAAACGTTACGTCGTCTTGCAGCCGGATGAAACCCTGCGCATTGCGGTGCGGTTTGCCGTTGTTTCGTCTTGTTTTTTGGAGTATCGGGCATTCCCTACTCTCCCACGCACCCCCTAATCGATAATCAACGGCGTGGACTTGGGGCAGATGTCACGCTTCCTTCCCTGCCATCGTCCCTGCATGTGATAAACGGCTGCTCTAATTAGGACATCACTGGCTCCCCTGTCATAAATGAAAAACAAACCCTACCCTCTAAAGTTCACACCACCATGGGAGAAGAATGCTGGCTTTGGAAGGAAACCCATGTCTTGCACGAGAAACCACACCAAAATAATAGCCAACCCAGGGATTGTGATGAAAGTGCTAAGGCGGAAGAAGATCATCATGTTTTTGGCCTATTTTCTGCTGGTCGCGTTGACCATGGTGAACCTGGCTAATTACAAATGGACCAAGGAGCCTCAGCAGTGCAGCCAGCCAGTGCAGGGAGTGAACTTCCAGAGCAGATCCGACATCCGCTACCTTTATAAAGCCCCGCATGTGAAGAAACGACAGCTGGTGTATGTGCTCACCACATGGAGGTCTGGCTCCTCGTTTTTCGGGGAGCTGTTCAACCAAAACCCTAATGTGTTTTTTTTGTATGAGCCCATGTGGCACATTTGGCAAAAACTGTACCCTGGGGATGCTGTGTCCCTCCAAGGAGCTGCCAGGGACATGCTGAGTTCTCTGTATCGGTGTGACTTCTCCGTGTTCCAGCTCTACAACAGCCCCGGGGGGAAGAACATAACCACGCTTGGACTTTTTGGGGCAGCAATTAACAAAGTCATCTGCTCCTACCCGTTCTGTTCCTCTTACAGAAAGGATTTGGTGGGAATGGTGGATGAAAAGGTGTGTAGAAAGTGTCCCCCGCAGAGTCTTCAGCTGCTGGAGGAAGAGTGTTTGAAATATGACACTCTAGTGATAAAGGGCGTTCGTATTTTGGATGTAAATATTCTCGCGCCTCTAATGGAGGACCCATCTTTGAATCTAAAAGTGATCCATTTGGTTCGGGACCCGCGGGCAGTGGCCAACTCCAGGATTAAATCCAGGCATGGACTCATCCGGGAGAATCTTCAAGTGGTGCGCAGCAGAGACCCCAAGCTTCGCCGCGTTCCGTTTGTGGACCCCAATCACAAAATGAACAAAAAAGACGGCTCAGATTACCATTCCATCGGGGCCATGGAGGTGATCTGCGAACAGACATCTAGAACTCTGAAAACGGCTCTTCATCCTCCGAACTGGTTCAAAGGCAAGTACATGACGGTACGTTACGAGGACTTGGTGGAGAACCCTGTCAAGACCCTTCGGAATGTTTACCGCTTTGTGAATCTTTCGGCCAATCATGACATTGAGGTCTTTGCCACGAACATGACCACTGGGCCAAACGCCTCCACCAAACCTTTCATAGTGTCGTCCAGGAATGCTACGCAGGCAGCTAGTGCCTGGAGGACAGTGCTGAGCTACCAGCAGATCCGTCAGGTGGAGGAATACTGCCAGCATGCCATGTCTTTGCTGGGATATCTACGTGTTCGCACAGCCGGTGAGGCGAAAGATTTGAGCAGGCCATTATTGACGGTGCCCAAAATCTAAACGATGGCCAAAGACGTTTGATGTTATGCATTTGTGCTGAGATACCCAGTCTGTTTTTATGTTCAACGCTTTATGGCTCAATGGAATGTACTCATTTGCATACCGTGCACAGCCACGTCTTGTATGTCGGGGCCAGAGTAGTGTCTTGTGCAGCATCACTTGTTTGACCAAATAAGAGAGAAAGCATACTTTGTGTACAAAGTGTTTTTGCTCATTAAAGTACCGCCAAGATATTTATTAATCCCGGGTGTCACGTGTACTTGGTTAACAGCACAGATCTCTGCTCCAATCATCTGAGAGGTGCTCCACTTCCTCTAGTCTTGTCTCCGGATTCACATTCTCATAAACGGGTCAGTCTTGTTTTGCAGTAAATTTCTGTTCCATCTACAGATGTGATTTTCCAAATTTAGGTTGTTATCTTGATTTTAATTTGAGTCTAACTTTTATTGTGATGCTGATTTAATTGAAAGCAGGCTTAATTAACATTCGGTCATTATTTGTCAACCAGTATTTGAAACAAAAGGTATAATATAAGGCTTTTAAATTTTAATGTTGGATCTCTAGTGCATGGTTTTGTTTACTTTGCATAAGAATAGAATCCGTTGATCAAGGCACTTTTGGTTCCAGCCCCTGGTTAAATAATAATGGTTCCTGACTGTTTGTGTGTAATCTAACATTCCTTTAATATTTGAAAGTAAATGTCAGTGTTGGAGTTTCCTTGGTGCGGCATGAAAATGTAAATGTTGAAAAGAGAAGCAGATGTCCCTTTCCCATGCCCTGCATCATAAACCCAGTGCAGCATAAAAATATAGATTTTCTTTATTAACATTTTAATAAAACTAAAACCTTCATCAAAAAAAATTTTCAGATTAAAACCGAGTTTAAAATAGAGAGATGCATAAGAAAAAAAACTGTTCAGACGTTGGTCTCAAGTCTGCAAACTTTTTTTGCAGGTCATTTTGATCTGCACTGTACAGGTCCTTCTGAAAAATGTGCATATTGTGATAAAGTTCATTATTTTCTGTAATAAAGTAATTTATTTACTTAATTAAAGTTTCCACCCTGCGCTAAATAAGATTGTAATAAAACTAATAGCCAGAGACACACACAGACAGAAATTAAAAGAGAGGAATTATGATCTAAGTAAACTCCAGGAACAATAAAAAACAAACAAACCACAATCCACATGATCAGTATTTATTGTTGGCGTCTAACATTTACTCGTCCAGAAAACCAATGTTTACAAAATGCAACAATGTGCTCCAGGATTTGTTGCAGGGCTGCTGCTGGCCAAAAGTGAAAATTTACTGTGGTGCCCCCAAAATTCATATACCAAATACATTTTCAGGATGACAAAACCAGTTTCATGATGGTATAACTCAAAAATGCAAACTCAAAATATTCTTATATTTTGGATGTGGACGGTCAATAATACTCGATATAATAATAAATAGATATAATATACTACTTTGCATGTATTTACTACTTATACTTTCTTTGCTGTACTTACTACTAATAATTCCTTTGCTCCTTTGCCTAATGAGCACTTGGACTAAAAAGCAGCACCGGACCGTTCATTATATCAAACAATTGAATTTCACTGTGTTTTTACAAGGATGCATAAATTAGTTTACTCAAACGCAAATAACATATAATATTCTAAAGTAGGGCTGGGTAAAAAATTGCAAAGTTGGGCTCTGTCTTCAGCTGGACAGGATTTACTCCACAATATTCCACAGCTGAAAAAAAAAATGCCTGGAATTTTGTAAATTCAACAATCTGTAAAATCGACACTGAAAGCCGTATTCAAACTAAACTTTTTGAGTTGATGCACAATAGGTTGAGGTTCATTCATTTCTGTAATCTCAAAAATATTGTTTCTGTACATTTATAGTTGATTATAAAGAGAAACTTGATGAAAATTCCAATCATTTTTTTATTTATTTTGTTATTACACATTGTTCTGAGCATTTATAACATAAAAATAACAAATATTTGACACATTTTGAAAGTAAATAACAAGACAACAATACCAGGCGAACTGTTATAGTTGCAGTATCATAAAGGAGTTAAAGGGTTGATGCACATGCTTCACAAAAAAAGATTAATGTTCACCTCTCGTTAAAATAAAAGTTGCTTAAATAAACAACTGTGTGCACTCTGTTATTAATGTAGATGTGTATTTCAGTAATAAACTTAAGTAGGAGAGTTTCAGTTACCAGCATTTATATCAAAATATGTGTGCAAAAATAACATTTTACATGAAATTTTTATAGCTAATCGATATCGAATTGGAATTGAGTCGAAACCATAAAAAAAGAATCAAATCGCAGAATTGGGCACGATACCCAGCCCTAGTCGAGCAGCCTCGCGCAATCCCCATTTGTTCAGTGTTCGTCCCATCTGGCCTGTGGTGAATCGATTAGTGCTCCAGCATTACCCAGTACCTCATTTGACCCTCCCAGAGGTAAGTGGGTTCGGCTCCTCGGAAAACAGTAGTAGAGTGTTGGTTCTGCTGCTTTAATCCCAGCTGGTTGCTAATAACCTACACTCTCAAATTAATTTTCTCGTTAAAATGGCGCACCCAGTCAATCTCAGGTAAAGGATTTTCGAACTGTGATTTAGTAAATCGACTTATGCTGCAGATTTTTTTCAAGAAATCCCCCTTGTCCAGCATGGCTCTGGCATTAGGGGGCTAAGTATGTTTGATGGTCTGCGCAACACCCTGAGGTTTATTCTGAATGGAAAAATGGAAATCTGGTATCGTTTGCCACCATTTCGACTCATCTTCCAGGTTTACAATCACTGATTAGTGACTGATGAAACAATCTGTGACCAACCTTAGAACATCTTTAATTGGCGCATGTGTGTCTTCACATGGGCTACATGACGGCAGTTGTCCCTAAATGATATCTGCTTTCATCAAAGGGACATTATAAGCAGTCAAACCATTGAAGTGTTTTATTTTCTCACAGAGATGAAGTGATGGAGCAGACTACTGTCCAGAGCACTGATCATCATTAGACACAGTTTCTTCATGAAGTTAGAAAAGTTACAGCACAGTAGTGGATTGCAGAGTGTTGCTAGCTCAGATATTCGACTTTACACAGGGAAAGATCAAGTTTGCAGCAGATAAATGAGGGATGCACAGCTGTAAACTAACCTTGACCGCTAGCATTGCACATCTATCAACACGCCTAATTAATTTACTAACCATTGTTAAAACAAGGTACATCATTCACAATAACTTTCAGAAAGTCCAGAAAATAGTCAATGATATAACTGTAAATGACTGTGTAGAAGGCAAGTGCAAGTAGTCCATTTTAAGTGCGATTGTTTTCCTCGGTTACACAAATTTAGAAAACTTAAAAAGGGTATTAAACATGAACCAGTTCAATCATATTCAGTAACGCCTGGTGAGCCGGGGTGAAAATGAGTTCTGAGATACTGAAGCTGACACCCACCCTGATGCCGTAGCTGCGGACCGTCTGTCTGGAGGCCGGACAGTAACTTTGTGAGTGGGGTTAGGTGTGTGAGTGCTAAACTTTGACTGGGTCATTACTAATGAAGAACGTTGTGCAGCAATAACTATTTGTTTTTAAACATATTTTGTGTTTTTGACTGGTTGAAATGAACATTTGGTGGGTGCTGTATCAATAGTCAACAGTGGATTTGCCTTTTAAGGATTTTTAAATAATATTTTCTAAATAAAAAACAGAACAGAAAGCATTGGCACTCGCATAGAAGACAAGTTTGCCTGAACTTTCCCCTGATGTAAGTCACATGACACGGTGAGCTATCCATCATTGTTTACTGTAGGGAATGCCGGGGGCCGGGGGACCCGCCCAGATTCTGGGCTGTAAACGGGTTTCGATAAACCAGCATTACTTTGGCTATATTAATAGATATAGATCCTTCCCATCTGACTTTCATCTCTTCTGAGATGCATTCTACTGATTTTTCCCTTTTAGAAAGAGACCATTTTTGAAAGCTGCTCGGGTCACAACCCTTACATAAGCTCCCACACAATCCGTCTCTAAATATAGCTTCATTTCAGTTATTATTATATTTAACGTGGCAGAGCTTAAGATGAATGACCCAAGCTTCACGTGACTGAAGAAGACAGCTTCTTCCAGCACCACGCTCTGTGGCTTCTCTTTGTGATCTTATTATGCAGAAAAAACACGCCTCACTGTAAGAAAGAGACATGAATCTGTCTCTGAGGCGATTTCAGGAATATTGAACGCTGGCAGGAGAACTGCATTCTTATGACACATAGAGAATGTTCTTCACAGCATTTACAGTGTGCGTTAGCCAAAGAGGAAATGAAAGTGTGATCATGAGATACGCTGAATATTTCGAGATTGAATCCAGATTCCGGTGGTTTAGTGGAGGTGAGAAAACTTCTACCATGTTCATAATTATACCGTCAATATTCTGTGTTGAAAACACTGCAATAACAACATCCAGCTGCAGCTTCGCAGCACCAGAGAGAGAGAAATGACTCATGGGAGACTATAGATTCCACACACCTGTCATTCAATTGTTATGTATTGTACACATATTGTAATTTTGTGAAATTAGCAGGGCTCACAAAACTCACGCATTTTTTTTTTCACAGTCAATTTGCCATGCACAGAAGTTATAATGGCACCCACCAAATTCTAGCGCTATCCAACAGCAGCATGAACAAACTAAGAGTTTAGCGAGGACTGATTTGATCCAGACGGTCAGTCAATAACAATAATAATGTAAGATCCTGAATGAATCAACCCTCAATGGAAGGCATCTTGTCTTATGTACTCCGCTGATGAGGTGTCTTCCAATCAGAAGCAGAGGAGTGTGGGACTTTAGCTTTAAATAGCCACAGTCAGGAAAACATTAGCCATGGTTCCATCCAAATGCAAATTAAATTTATGGGCAAAACTAGAATATTGCGTAAAATAAAGCATTTAACTCTAGTAACGGTCATTTCAAACCAAAAATTTTATCTTGAAAAACCACATTGATTATGGCAAGGCAAGTTTATTTTTCATTCAAACACAAGGTAATTTACAAAGGTTGAGACGAGGGGAATAGAGCTTAAAAACAACTAAACAATGCCTGGACATGAGATTAAATGCATTTTATTAAAACTAAAAACAGTCTGCAAACTTTTTTGCAGGTCATTTTGATCTGCAATGTACAGGTCCTTCTAAAAAATGTGCATATTGTGATAAAGTTCATTATTTTCTGTAATGTACTGATAAACATTAGGCTTTCATATATTTCTGATTCATTTTCACATAACTGAAGTATTTCAACCTTTTATTGTTTTAATATTGATGATTTTGGCATACAACTCATCTAAAAAAAAGTAGCACATCATGAAAAGGTTCTCTGATCTGATTAACCTAATCATCTGAATCAACTACTTAACACCAGCAGAAGATTCCTAATAGTCTGGTTCATTTCTCAAAACCGCAATCATGGGTAAGACTGCTGTCCAGAAGGCCATCACTGACACCCTCAAGCAGGAGAGTAAGACACAGACAGAAATTTCTGAACGAATCGGCTGTTCCCAGAGTGCTGTATGAAGGCGCCTCAGTGGGAAGGAAAAAGTGTGGCAGAAAATGCTGCACAATGACAAGAAGTGACCGGACCCTGAGGAAGATTGTGGAGAAGCAAGGATTCCAGACATTGGGAGACCTTCGGAAGCAGTGGATGATTCTGGAGTAGAAACATCCAGAGCCACCGTGTACAGGTGTGTGCAGGAAATGGGGTACAGGTGCCGTATTCCCCTGATCAAACCACATTTGAACCAGAAACAGCAGCAGAAGCACCTGACCTGGGCTACAGAGAAGCAGCACTGGACTGTTTATCAAATTTTTCATGTCATTCAGAAATCAAGGTGCCAGAGTCTGGAGGAAGACTGAGGAGAGGGAAATGCCATAACGCCTGAAGTCCAGTGTCAAGTACCCACAGTCAGTGATGGTATGGGTTGTCATGTTAGCTTCTGGTGTTGGTCCACTGTGTTTTATCAAGGGGCGGGGTCAATGCAGCTAGCTATCAGGAGATTTTGGAGCACGTCATGCTTCCATCTGCTGAAAAGCTCTATGGAGATGAAGATTTCATTTTTCAGCACGACCTGCTCACAGTGCCAAAACCACTGGTAAATGGTTTACTGACCATGGTATTACTGTGGTCAATTGGCCTGCCAACTCACACTCTGAACTACTTCAGTTGTGTGTAAATGAATCAGAAATATATAAAAGTCAAATATTTTTCAGTAAATTACAGAAAATAATGAACTTTATTACAATATGCTATTTTTTTGAGAAGGACCTGTAAAAGTCCAAAAACAACAGCAATTTTATTTTTAAATAGATAAAAAATGTAAAATCTAACATAAAATACAATTTTAAATTCCAGATCACGTTTTTTAGACTTTTCACATTCAGCAATGATGAACATAATGTAGCTCGATGCTTTCTGCTTGTTTTACTGTCATTGGTGGAGGAACAGACCTGCCATCTCTTTACAGCTGTATCGTCTGGATCCATTACACACTGGTTGGGATGGCAAGGACTTTTTCAATGAGAGCTCCAGGTGATTAGCTAATAATTAAAAAGAGAGAGATGTTTATTTTGGATCCGATCAGCTTTTTACCCACATTAAAGTGTCCGAGTCAAAATGACCTGCCACAGTATCTTACAATACAAACTATGCAGGAACATGACGGGACACAACAGAATGTCCAAATTTGAAACACCAGATGAACCTCAACATCCTCATCTCTGCTACTTCCATCTCTGCCTCTTGTCTCTTCCTCACTGCCACAGTCTCTAACCCATACATCATAGCTGGTATCATCACTACTGTTCTGTACACCTTTCCTTTGATTCTTGCTGACACTCTTCTGTCACACAACACCCCTGACACTTTTCTCCACCCACTCCAACCTGCCTGCACTCGTCCCTTCACCTTTTTTCCACACTCCCTCTGATTATGGCCCCAGATGAAGAAAAGTGACAATTTAAAAAAGTATATCTTTTTTTATAAAGATCAAATAAAGTATAACTAGTACTTTGATCAACAACCAAAAAACTGCAATGGGTCAAATTGACCCAAAACACATGAAAAAAATGAACAGATTATTTTTTTATTTTGATTTCATATAAATCAATCTGAATTTTTAGCCATTTTCCTTCACCTATGGACACTTTATAGGGAGTTCAGACTGCACAGATATAGCCCAGGTTTTGAGACCAGATATTGAGTCAGCGACAGGTTTTGAGAAATGGTAGGTAAATCAAGTGAAAATTGCACAGTAAGAACTACAAAAGACGTGATCTGTGAAAGGCGCCATCTGGTCGTGAGATATTTGTCATGGTAATATCAGACCTTGTTTGAGATTCAGTCTCATGCATTTTGAAGTGTGTTCAGATGTCTTGTGCACACTAAAAGCGATGAAATCGGATAATTGGTAGATGCTTGAACCGCTGTCTGGTTACAAGTATCTGATAAACAACCAATCTGCTGTCTTAACATTGTTTTCATGATAGATGCATCTGTATAAACCAGGGATCTCTAACATGCAGCTCGCAGGAACAATTTGGAGAAAGAAGGGGAGGAAGACAGAGAGAGACTGTAGCCATGTTTCCATCCAAAAATGCAAATTAAATTTATGCGCAAAAATGGCATATCGCATTAAAATGTTTCTTAATAAAGCACCATCTCCATTCAACGAGTCAGAGAGCTTGCAGGTCAGAGTTCCTCCCAGCTGAACTTTCCGTTGGAGCAGAATCCAGAACCGCTTTGCATCTCCCATGTGATCAAATCCAAGTCAGTGGAAGTTTTTTCATAGTGTGACCCCCATTAACAGAAACCCTGTAGTTTGGTTGTTAAGTATGAACAATGCTCAGACCCAGAGCTCAGAGATAGTTTCAATATGAGTATCCAGTACTTCTGAAGCACATTATACATTGAGAAATAATGGTAAAATGTGCCTGCTTTCGGTTTTTCAAAACATGTTTTGTGGAAACTATTTTTCATCAAAATGAAAAATAGCTTTCCTGTGGCTCAGTTGGTAGAGCATTGCACTTAGAACGCAAAGGTTGTGGGTTGAAATCCCAGGGAAAGCAAGAACTGACAGAAAAATATGTTCATTCAAATGTAAGTCGCTTTGGATAAAAGTGTCTGCCAAATGCATAAATGGAAATGTAATTGCAAAATGTTAACTTTAAGAATCTGATAATAAAATGAATAAATAAAAAGAAAACAGAAAATCTGGTATTGAATCATTTAAAGTGAGCAATTGAGCCCCCAGAAGCTCAAGTGCAGCAGGCAAGCTGAAATGATATGAACAATATCGTTTAAAATCATCCTCAGATGAACAGCTTGCGCTTTTTTGCATTGTTCGCTTTATATTTGCACAGAAAGAGTAAATATAGAGCTAAATTGCAGCAAGGTATATACACAGAGTATTTGGAACTCTGCTCAATGTATGTGCACAGTGTCCGGCGGTGGGCATGACCAGACAAGGAAAACAAGCGGCAATGGATAGTTTATATTATGAACGAAAATTTACAGCCAAAATATCATGAATTTGGAACATGATCACTGTAAATGGGAAGTTCTCATTTACATTTTCATCCACTGATCTGACTACAGCTCAGTTTAATCTTTATAAACTCTCAAGACTAAACTATGCGTCTATTCAGATTTACACAACAGTGCCTAAACAAATCTACGAGTACATTCAAGGTACATTGTAAAAACAAAGAACCTTGTTTATTTAAAACATTTTTTAAATGGTTCAAACAACATGGTTTTAATTTGTCATGTCCTGACAAATGATCCTCTTTCAACACAAGTGGAATGAGCTACTGCATGAGCTTATTTTTGAGGGTGTGTTCCTTTGTCAGTAGTTTTGCCTTGTCAATTTCCAAAATTTGTTTTTTTAAAAGCTTCAAACCCGCTTAACTCCTTTAGATATTCAATATTTATTTCATATATGAGTCCCATCAGCAGTATGCACGCCTTTGTTCTACTTCCACATCCTTCTATTGCTTGGTTTCCCTCGATCACAATAGACAGATCTGATGGATCTTCCTCTGGTATAACATTGTGCTACACAATCACCTTTATAGTTTTGTCGGTGTAGTTCTCACATTCCTACATGTTGAAAAGAAAAAAAAACACGTATTTTAATTTTTTAAGTTAAGGTTTCATTTAAAAAATAGTCAAAAAAAAGAGCAGAGTTAAAAGTTAGAAATTTAGCTCAGTTTGAAGTTAGAAATTGAAGGGGTGATGTTGAATGTAGTGAGTGGTTATGCTCCACCAGTAGGCTGTAATTTGGAAGAAAAGGAGAGATTTTGGGGTGAGTTGTGTGAGGTGATGGAGAGTATTGCCAGAGGGGAGAGATTTCAACGGGCATGTTGTTGAGGGCAACAAAGATGATGAGGAGGTGATGGGCAGGTTAACCTAGAAGGACAGATGGTGGTGGACTTTGCCAAGAGGATGGAAATGGCTGTAGTTAATACTTATTTCCAGAAGAGGGAGGAACATAGAGTTACCTACAAGAGTGGAGGTAGGAGTACACAGGTAGACTACATCCTAAATAGACGAGCCAATCTGAGCAAGGTAAGAGACTGTAAAGTAGTAGTAGGAGAGAGTGTAGCCAGACAGCATCGGATGGTGATGTGTAGGATGTTTCTGGTGGTCAGGAAGAAGAGAAGAGGAAAGATTGAAAAGAAGACCAAGTGGTGGAAGTTAAAAACTGAAGAAAGTTGTGAGAAATTCAGACGGGAAGCTGAGACAGGAGTGAAACTACAGCAGAAGTGATCAGGGAGACAGGTAGGAAGGTGCTAGGTGTGTCAGCTGGAAGAAGAAAAGATGATAAGGAAACATGGTGGTGGAATGAGGAAGTACAGGACATCATTCAGAGGAAGAGGCTAGCTAAAAAGAAGTGTGATGTCAGGACAGAAGAAAGTATAACAAGGAATCGCAGCGCAGAGTGAAGAGGGAGGTGGCAAAGGCCAAACAGAAAGCCTATGATGAGTTGTATGCCAGGTTAGACACGAGGGAAGGCGAGAAGGAATTGTATAGATTAGCGAGACAGAGAGACAGAGATGGGAAGGACGTGCAACAGATAAGGGTAATTAAAGATAGGATGGAAAGTAAGGAGAGTGTGCTGAGAAGATGGAAGAAGTATTTTGAGGAGTTGAATGAGTAGAATGAGAGGGAAAGAAGGGGAGAAGAGGTGATTATTGAAGAGCAGGAAGTTGAAAGATTAGAAAGGATGAGGTGAGGAAGGCTCTGGGGAGAATGAAGAGTGGAAAGGCTGTTGGTCCAGATGACATACCAGTGGAGGTGTGGAAGTGTCTAGGAGAGACAGCAGTGGAGTTCCTTTCTAGGTTATTCAACAGGATTTTAGAGAGTGAGAAGATGCCTGAGGAATGGAGGAGAAGTGTCCTAGTACCAATCTTTAAGAACAAGGGTGATGTGCAGAGTTGTAACAACTACAGAGGCATAAAGTTGATGAGCCACACAATGAAACTCCGGGAAAGAGTAGTGGAAGGTGGTCAAGAAGGTGCAGGAGTTTAGGTATTTGGGGTCAACAGTCCAGTGTGACGGGGAGTGTGGAAAAGAGGTGAAGAGACGAGTGCAGGCAGGTTGGAGTGGGTGGAGAAAAGTGTCAGGGGTGTTGTGTGACAGAAGAGTGTCAGCAAGAATCAAAGCAAAGGTGTACAGAACAGTAGTGAGAGCAGCTATGATGTATGGGTTGGAGACTGTGGCAGTGAGGAAGAGACAAGAGGCAGAGATGGAAGTAGCAGAGATGAGGATGTTGAGGTTCAGTTTAGGAGTGACGAGGATGGACAAGATTAGGAAGGAGCACATCAGAGGGACAGCTCAGGTTGGTTGTTTTGGAGACAAAGTCAGAGAGGCCAGGTTGAGATGGTTTGGACATGTGCAGAGGAGGGATAGTGGTTATATTGGAAGAAGGATGTTGGAGATGGAGATGCCAGGCAAGAGGTCAAGAGGAAGGCCAAAGACGAGATATATGGATGTGCTGAAAGAGGACATGAAGGTAGTTGGTGCAAGAGTAGAGGATACTGAGGACAGAGTTAGATGGAAACAGATGATTCGCTGTGGCGACCCCTAAACTGGGAACAGCTGAAAGTAAAAGAAGAAGATCTAAAGGAGAGCCGAGTGGAGTGGAAGACTAAAGGAGAAGCAGAATGTGACATACCTGGCAGTCATGGAAAATATCTTCTTGTCTTTCACTGAGGTAGATAATGAGGCAGCAGACAACAGTATCTTTTTTTCAGTGTTCTCTGTCTTTAGGAAGATTAAATTAGTGATAAGACTGTTCAGCAGAGTTGGGAGTGATTTACATACTGGCCCTGTAACAAACTGGTGACTTGTCCAGGGTGAACCCTGTCCATTCACCTGATAAATGTTAACTTGGCTCAAGCTTCTAGTGACCTGAATGGACGAAGTAGTAAAGAAAATTGATGTATAAGACAGAACTCATAGATTGAGTGTTAAAAGGTAGTTTACCTTGGTAAGGAGCTCAACTTTGTGCAGAACAAAATAATTGTTAACAAATTACTTCACTGTCAAAATTTTATATCTGTGAAAAAATGAAGTTACAAACATCATTTAAAGTGTCCAGCAGATGACGCATCTTGCAACCAGCTACTCCTCCTTTGGCACGCATTAGCCGTAAAAGCCCTGGTGTGTACTCGTCAAGCTTCCGCAAGGCTGTCACCTCCAAGGAAACTGTTGTGAACCTTGATCTAAATAGAAAAAGGACCAAAAATTACTTTTCAAATGCCATACCAGACTTCATATTAATCACATTAATATATTTTAGTGGACAAAAAAATTATGAGACATTCTCACCTGAGCCTCAGTAAATACTGCTGTCCACTTGTAAACACACCCACAGAGGGGCAGAGGCTGACCACTTCAACTCTTTCAGCCACTGATGGGATTTGCTGATTGGTTGGGTAAGCAGTGTACAAAAAAAAATATATATATTTTTGTGGAATGATACATGTTGTTTGCCTCTGCAAGGATTAGTTCTATGTCTCTGGAAAATGCTGGTACTTGGAATTGAGGTGTTCGTGCAGCAGATCATCATGAATCAGGGAGGATAATGGGGTCACTGGAACTTGACGATGCACAGTTTGACACCTCTGAGGATGCATCATTATCTGTAGGGCAGAGGTCCATTTCAGTTGTACTTTCAGGATGGATGCTCACTGAACTCAATGTAGATGATTCCAGTACTGGGTGTAGGTCAAGGGTGATGGTTGGTTTTTGTAGGATCACTTGAACAGTGGTCTTGTCATACAAGTCAGCAGCTGAGGTGATACTGAAAAAATGATTGTCAAAGTCTTCGTCTTGGTATAGTAGTGCAACTTCCCCATGCAATTGGAAGGTTTTAGTAACTATGAAAATAAGTGTCCACGTTATTCAGAATTCTTGTTGGAAGTTTCAACTTTTGAATGTTGTGTTCTTCTAAAATTACTCTTAAGTGGACCGCCATTGTTGTTTGCTGTGTGTAAAACTGTAGACAAAGAAAGAAAAGAAATGGTTTATTGATAGTTGATGAACTTACTTGCAATGGTTTGCTTTAATGTTCTTCTGCCAAAGCAATAAATTAATATTTTGTTACTTCAGTGGGCATGTACTAAAAATAATCTTTGATTGTCATTATTATTTTAAGAAGAGGTAGATGAGAATTTCCACAACATGTGTCAATCACGAGGCTACATTATGAATGGTTACTGTTATTAGTCTAACGTTACATTTAATCTTTAAAACTAGCATTTTTGTGATTTACAATAATTTATGTTATATATGCACAAATGACATACGTTCTAACAGGAAACAATAGATCTCTTTTAATTTTGCTTTACTTTTTTAAACTGGTTCATCTCATGAAGGAATCCATTGTGAAACATTATGGCTACCAATTTTTCTTGTAAAACTAGCACTTTTCCTGATTATTTAAATTAAATATTCAGACAAATAAATCCATTTTTACATGAAAACTACAACTATTGTTTTCATAATTGAAAAACCTTGTTAATTGACAAAAATGACTTTATTTGTGTGTGCCATGGGCCGTGGTGACGCATTGCCAGTGACAGATTCAAACTTTTTTTCAAGTAATGCCATGTTAAAAAAACGAACGACGAAAACAAGTGAAGTGTAATATCTCATAATATGGAAAAATAGCATTTGCATTGTTATATACAGGAAATAGCTTACATTCATCTCAGCTGTTGAGGTCAGCCGGAGAGAGGAAAAGATCCCGCGTTGGCCACACGTTTTACTCAAAAAACTTGGGCTGACACATGCGCAGTTTGAAACTCACGTTTTGGGTTTTTACTCTATTTTCTACGGAGCCCCTATAGGGTCATGGCGGTAGGAGAAAAAAATTATGGTAAGAACAAAACAACAATCAGGGTGAGGAAAAAAAATTAGGATAAGCGAAAAAACTACAGAGCCCCTAAAGGGTCATGGCGGTAGGAAAAAAAAATATCAGTGTTGAAAAAAAGTAAGGTTGGGTGAAAAAATATTTTCCTTTTTTGTGTTTCCTTGCAAAGATACTGGAAGTGTGCATATATGCTGTACACAAATAAAAATGTGTTGTTTTTAAGTATAACTATAAATATAAGTATAACTGAATGTAATCGCCAAATGCAAGATGCTTACAGCAGAGATTATTTGAGTAATTCATAAGGGTACAGCATTGTACAAACTTTAGTTAATTATATTCTAGTTTGCGTTAGACTGTATATTCTGTAGGATAATTAATGTTTTATTTTAAAATAAAATATAATAAACTATTTTGCAAATCATAATAATGAAAACAGGTACCAAACAGGTCCAAAATAGTACAGAGCCCTTAAAGGGTCATGGCTCTGTAGCTTACAGCAGTGATTATTTGAATAATTCACGAATCTACAGTATTGTACAAACTTTAGATTATTTATTTTAGTTTCGTTAGACTGTATTCATAGTACGGAGCTCCTAAAGGGTCATGGCGGTATTAGAAATGACCCTTTATCTGGGCAGCTGCCGCCTGGTTTACCGCGTCCCCCCCTTGGTGACTCTACCGTGTCCCCCGGGGCGGGGGCAGCGCCGCCCCTGGGTTGGGGGCAGTTGGCTCGTCGGCGTGGTGCCCGCATCGGCTCCTGGTACATTTCCTTCACCCCCACACATAGGACCCCGGGGGTCTCAATCTCTGTGGGGGATTGGGGGGTTTGGCCTATTACAGATCGGGCTCCCCCCCCCCCCCCACCTCCTGTTACTGTTACTAGGACTTATGCGTTATGTTCAGGTAGGTATTTATTTATTTTATTTTTATTCACCTTCTTTATTTTTTTTATTATTTTTTTTTTCCTTTCTTCTTTTCCTTTTTCCCTCGTGTACCTTCACCCTTCCCCAATCCTTTATCCACTCCCCCTTTCAGTTCGACACCGTCTTGTCCTGACACAACTGATATAAACTGACTCGCAGGAACCACAACTAATAAATATTTACATACATTCAATGTTCCAATCCAGAGGAGAAAACACCACACCAGGTGTTTTACTCCCCTGGAGAAAGCAAAACTGTCCAACTCAGCAAGGCATATACTCTCCCATGTGATGGCTTTTGAACAGGACAAGATAAAAAAATAAAAAAAACGAAATGACCCTTTAGGGAAGGGTTGTCAAACTCATTTTCACATTAGCATAATGGCTGTCCTCAAAGGGCCAGATGTAACTTATAAATATAAAACAATGTAATCGAATGTAATGTAAAATAAATGTAACTACTCCTTAATGTTAAATAACTCATTATTTATAACTTATTCAAGTGACAATTCAGTTGCATAGAAACAATTGTATGCTTGTTGTTCTAATATAAATCCTTTTGATTTTTGTCAGCTCATGAAAACCCACAGAACTCCATTAATGAAGGATCAAACTGTCCAAGTGAATAAAGAAAAATAGCATTTTTGTAATTTGTTTAGCGAAGAAAAACCCCCACAGACTGAAGATGATGTATATCGATCATCATCTTTTATCATCAGGCTCAAGAAACAGATCACAGATAAACTATTAGCTCCGCCCAATTCACATCTTGAAATTTATTTTAGCGTGAGAAATCGGAGGTGTGGCGTGAGAGATCACTCAAATGCGTGAGTCTTATGTTCAATGTGTGAGAAATGGCAGCTCTGCAGTTTTCACTCGTGAGTATGGATGCGGAAACATCGTTGTGGCTACCGTAGCCAAATGCATTGTGGGAAATGTAGTTTTTTTTTATTAATTTTTAGACACTCAAAACTTTTAAGCTCTCGCGGGCCACATTAGATTACATGGGGCCGCGGGCCTGAATATTTACATCTGGCCGCGGGCCTTGAGTTCGACGTGCTTTAGGGGTCCGTAGGCTCTGTAGTTTTATCGCATAGCCTCTTTTTTTTTTTCTTACCATCATTTTTTTTCTCCTACCACCATGACCTTTTAGGGGCTTTGACATTTTCTATCTAATTGTCATTACTGATAACGAAAGAGTAATGTTAGCATATGTAAAATTAACCCATTCATTTAGAATTCATTGGCTGGCTTCAAAAACCAAGTATATTTTATATGGTTTCCACAGATTATATTAACGTATGGTCGTTAAACATAAACGTTTGTTCAACACAAGCGATTTAAATGAAACATTCGGACATTTAAATGTATTGGTTAGATGAAAACTAACATAAAATGACAGTTTTCATCATTTTAAACCCTTAGATGACAAAAATTACTTTTTTTGTGATCGCTATGGCTTAAGGTATCCCGGGCCATGGTGACGACAGATTCAAACTTGAATTCAAGTAATGCCATGCTAAACAAACGAACGCTGTTGAATATCTCGTAATTAAAAAAAATAACATTTGCAGTAAATGTATGCAGTAAATAGCTTACCTTCACTTCTGCCGTTGAAAAGACCCCGCGTCCGTTGCCCACACGTGTCACTCACAAACGCAGCCAGGCGCATGCGCGCAATTTGAAGCAAAACTCACAACTGTTGTTGGGTTCTGGGTAGCATATGTAGAGTTTACCCTTTAATTTAGAATTAATTGGCTGGCTGCCGTAACCCTATAAATTTGATACGGTTACCACAGATTATATTTTCCACTCTCCAAATTCACTCAAAAATGTGGACCTGCGGAATTTGAAGCGAAAAAAAAAAACTAACGGTTTGAGGGTATTTTTATTGTACTTTTTAATGTGATAGTTTTCACGAATGGGTTGCATCTGTAAAATTTACCCATTATTTTAAAATTCATCTGCTGGCATCAATAATCATGTAAATTGTTTCCCTCCGATTATATTTACCACTCTCCAAAACCACTTTTTTCAGTGCAGAATAGAGAATAGATATTAATAAATCTAAATTTTTTTGTTGACTGTTCTATAGTTGTGTATTGATTGGAGAGGAGTCAGGGGGGAGAGAGAGTTAAGGATTCTGAAGGTGCCCTTTCTTCTTTGGGTTCTGCAGGCGGGGCTGCGGAGCCGTCCAGAGGGGAGCCACTGAAATGGTCAGTGGAGGACAGAGTTAAAAAATTGACAATGTTTAATCAACTACATATTAATCTACGTTTACTAAAACTACACTAAAAGCTTTTATTTTTTGATTACTAAAACTAGACTAAAACCATTTTCGTTAAAAGTCTGAGACTAAAACGTAGATGGCTGCCAAAAACAACACTAGTGTGTTTTGTTTATGATTGTAACTGTCACCAGCTCTCTTTCATTGTTTTAATCTTCTGCACCTGTTTCTTGTTGCCGTTTTCAGCTGTCCCTGTTCAGTGTCTCTATTTAATCCCCCCGTCTCTTCTCTTGATGCAGGATTACACAGATCTTACCGTTTCATTGTGACTCTTTCTATCCTGACTCCTCATTTGATATTATCTCCCTTTGGTGTTGCAAGCGAAGCATCTCTGAGATCTGATGTGCTACTTGGTTTTTCCCGTTTTATGTTCCAGATCTGTTCTTGTGTTTAGTTTTTTCAGCTTGTTCCTGACTTTATATTAATTTAGGTTTTCCCTGTCATGGGATTATTATTATTTTACAAATGTATACAAATTTAGTTTGTTAAAAAAAATATTCAACTAATAAAAACTAAAAGAAAAAAACTAAAACTAAACTTTAATGAAAAAATCCTTACAACCTTGTCGCTGAAACACACAAGCTATGATCAATGACAGCACGAGCAGAAGCTCTCAAAGAGAGGGTCTGCAGCTGAAGATCAGAAGAACCCTTGATCCTCTGAAGTGGGTATTGGCATCTCATGCTTTCTGTGTTTTTGTACATGAGCGACGCAGGGATGAAAAGCATGAGAGGCAGCTCTGTTTTCCACAGATAACAGCTGAGTGTCTCGAGGCTCTACGGTCTACTGAATGCTTGGACTTGAAGTTCTGCTGCTGTCAGGGCTGGGTCTCAGACCACTTGTGCCCAAGTTCCTCTGCTGAGGAATAATAAAGGTTATATCGTGATTAAAGTTAAAGTTATATCAATTCAAAAGATTTTGAATTGTATAGCAATATTTTCTTGATAAATAAATGACAAAAGGGGTCTCTGTTATACAGTCTGTTTTTGTAACTAATGCCTTATACGCTGCCGGTCTGTGCAATGATGCAGCAGCTACTGGTTTCACCAAAACAAGAAAATCTGATCCTGTCAAATCTAAACTATACTTTCATACTACCGTAGTCCAGTCCCAGTCTGTATACCTGAGCAGCACGCTTTATAATTTTAATAGTCAGTGGTTTAATCTGAATTAATCTCTTTAATAAATACAGGGCTGCTAGTAGTTCCTATGGTCCAGAAGCAGATGGGCTCCAAAGCTCTGGAACAAACTCCCTGAAAATGTTTGCAGCCCTAATGCACTCCCTAAGATTACAATGTGTCTTTTGAAAATCACATCTGGCGTATCTCAGATTTCATTTTAATGTTATGAAAAGCAACTAAGCTTTTTCATTTCTTTGCTGGTTTTGTCTCTAATCCCTTTCCTGATAACATTAGCCCCATCTGAAACCATGCTTCTGGTGTCTCAATTCGTTTTACAAGCTAATCGAATTAAACTAATCTTTCTTTTTAAAATGTACAGGTAGATTGGTACGCCAGCTGTCTAAAGGACTTTACACACAGATTCTGACAGCAGGGGCTACATGCAGTGGATCTTTGATCTTAAATACACATGCGCTAATGTGCCCTTACACACCAGCCATAAAAAAACAGGGCGTTGATGCATCTGTTTTCAAGAGATGCAGCAAGTTGTTTTATTTTTTTCACACAGTGCATCAAATCGCTATGATTGGCTCATTTGGTCACATGTCTTCAGCTGAGAAAGGCAGCAGAACAAAACGGGCAGAAGCAAAAGAAGAGAAGACGACTTTTAATTGCTTTGTTTTCTAGACAATGAATAGTAAGTTTACAGATCTAACCTCAGAACCTCTTCTCTATAAATGCGCCTCACACAATTTAAATTGCTTCTGCGCCACCGTGTGGCATTTAGGGAATTGCAGTTCACCAAAGTACCATCTAGTGTTCAGGAGAGGGACTGTGCACTCATTTTTAAATGCAAGAGAATTAACGCAGAGAGCTAGTGATGCAGCCGCTGCATTGTATAGGTGTGTAAAGGCCTTTATTTGTCACTCAACTAGGGAAACACTGAGCTATTACATGACTAAACATATTTTAACAACAAAATGGTCCCAAACACACCACGAGGCACTGTAAGGGTTACTTGAAACTTGGAAATATACAGTTTGAAAATTAGTTGAATTCCCTAATTTCCCCTTAGGAGTGAATGTGTGATGGATTCACCCAAAGAGAAGAACCCTGGGACCCTGAAAAGGAAGAAGCAGATTTGCATTTTGTATCGAATTAAACTGAAAGTTTCACTGCAGGGCAACTGTGATTTTCATGAGAATAATTTGTCATCGCTGGGTATTCAAATTTCCACTCTTGATTTTTCAGAGCGCTGCCTCTGATCACGTTATCTTTCATGCTTCTACTTGCAGACTCGTGGACTTGGATTGGGAATTCTTGTAGAGTCCGTAGGTTGCATTACATGCATATAGACTACAATTCAAAGGTTTGAGGATATTGTTTCCAATCAAGATAACTTTAAACTAATCAGAAATACACTCTATACAGAGATAATGTGATAAATGACTATTCTAGCTGCAAATGTCTGGTTTTGGTGCAATATCTACAAAGATGTATAGAGGCTGATTTCCATCAGTTCTAAGAACTATCACCTCAGTGTCTAAATGTGTTTCTCATTGTGGCAGAAGCTAATGGATGATAAAAAAACCCTTGTGCTTCATGTTTCCACAACTGAAGAGTTTAGCTGCTTAAAGAAGCAATAAACCTGACCTTCCTTTGAGCGGGTTGAGTATCTGGAGCCTCACATTTGTAGGGTTAATATATCCCTCAAAATGGCCAGAAAAAGAGAACTTTCCGGTGAAACTGGACAGTCTATTCTTGATCGTAAAAA
Organism: Danionella cerebrum; assembly: GCA_007224835.1. Taxonomy (NCBI): domain Eukaryota; kingdom Metazoa; phylum Chordata; class Actinopteri; order Cypriniformes; family Danionidae; genus Danionella; species Danionella cerebrum. The sequence goes on from SRMA01026029.1 coordinate 95,372, forward strand.
TGAGGGCTATTCCATGCGAGAAATTGTGAAGTAACTGAAGATTTCTTACAACGGTGAGTACTCTTCTTTTCAGAGAACAGCAAAAATAGCTCTAACCAGAGTAGAAAGAGAAGTGGGAGCCCCGCTGCACAACTGAGCAAGAAGATACGTATATTAGAGTCTCTAGCATGAGAAATAGACGTCTCACGGTCCTCAACTTGCAGTTTCATTAAATAATACCCACAAAACGCCAGTCAACATCTACAGTGAAGACAGGACAATGACTCAAAGCACACCTCCAAATTATGCAAGAACTATTAAGAGAAGAAGCTGGTCTTCTATCTGTAATGGAGTGGCCTGCGCAGATCTAAACCCCATTGAGCTGTTGAGGGAGCAGCAAGAAGACAAAGTTTGAAGGAAAAATGTAAAAATTAATTTCTACAAAAGGATTCCCGACCAAGCATTGAGTGCTTAACTGAACAAAATTTTTTGAAGGTTGACCTTTTTGTACTAAAAACACTTTTCTTTTATTGGTTGTATGAAATATGCAAAATTTTCTAGATAAGAATTTTGGGTTTTCATGAGCTGTATGCCATATTAAAACAATAAAAAGCTACTTCAGTTGTGTGTAAATGAATCTAAAATATATGAAAGTCTAATGTTTTTCAGTACATTACAGAAAATAATGAACTTTATCACAATATGCTATTTTTTTGGGTAGGCCCCGTACATATAAAGCTGGGAGATCCACAAAGTAGTGCAAATTTTGCCAAAGAATATCTTTTTGAGTTTTTTTATTTTCTTAATTTAAAAGGGGTTTGTTATACTCTAAGTACACTGTTGATTTCAGATAATCCATGTCACGTTTCAGCTAAATCAAAGCTGGCTCAGATCAGTCCAATGATGAAGTGAGAAGCAAACGAGTCACTCGTGAGCTGTAGATGCACAGACGTGCGTGGTGACTGCTCTTGTGGGTGATAATGCTGTTAACACTTCAGATTCAGTTCTGTTGTCAGCGTTCCCTTTGCGCGGGCCACCGAGACAGTGCTCTATGAGGTTGTCATGGTTACTCGGTCAGTGATGCCCATCATGCAAATGGAGCAGATGGTGACCATGCAGTTGGGGACAGCTGAGAAGCTGGAGTGTATTTAGATGACCTGCGGGAATGAAAAGAACCACAGAAAGAACTGGCAAAAGCCCTGTCAATTGTCAAACGCCCCGTATAATTACAAATACACACATTTCACCAATTCCCTGCGATAGTGTTTATATTATTGGATTCTGCCAACAATTTAGAAATCATTAGTTGCATTGCTCAGGTAAACACATGCTGAATGATCTCAGAGTTAAAGCTGCCACGACGGCTTTATCAGACCTGAATGATCTCTTCAGTTATGTTTTTAGCGCACACTTGAGGGCTTCAGTTTCATTTCAAAAGCATACATTCGTGTGCCTCAGCCCCTCTCTCCACTGACCTGGGTGTGAGGTATAATTAGCATACTGTTGGTTCTGAATATGCTAATTTGAAGGCTGCGCTTCTACTTAAAACCTGTACCCTGATTATAAATGTATGAGAGTCTGTCAGATATGAGGCGCTGTGATGTTAGAACCTCGGGCATTGTAGGTGTGTATTTACTGTTACGTGTCATGTGCTAAGATGTTAAGCTGTGACGAGCCTTGGGAATAACAACGCCTTGTGGAATACCCAGTATCACTTAAAAAAAAACTATATATATAGCAGGGCAGCAATGTCTCAAAGAAATATTTGTGTCCCATTTAAGTCATCTAGCAATTATGAAGAAATCAACAGTGCACTTACAGTATACCAATTTTTTAATGATATTTGGGTTATAATAATAATCTGGCACACGGGATCAAACGTTTAACCCAATTATAATCCCTGGAAGGTATCCCTTCTCAACCCAGTGAAAAATAACCCAAATTGAGTGACTGAGTGTTAATGAAACTCTGATGAGCCTGAAACAAACACTGCCTCTATTATGCTACATTTCAATCCATTCACCGATTAAAATTTGTGGCCATGCATCATCCTAGCTAAAGGCCTTCACACACCTATGCATCACTTTTGAAGCTGATTCGTTTAAAAATGAATGCACAGACCCCCTCCTGAACACTAGGTGGCGCTTCGGTGAACTGTAATTTACTCCATGCCACACGGGCATGTGCAGAAGCAATTCACATTGTGTGAGGCGCATTTGTGGAGAAAGTGAAGAGGATGAGCGATCGCTTATCTGTCAAAATGAAAGATAGGAAAGGAATAGGATAGGAAAACTAACCACTTTCCTTTAAGGGGGGGGGGGGGGGTATTATGCAAAATCTACTTTATTGAGCATCATGTTGTGTTTTAATGTCAGTCCCTCATAAAAAAACGCACCTGTATCGTGACTTTGAATCATTCATGCATATTTCATTAATCCTTGAATCTCCTGCGGTAGACATTGTTGGGTGCTAAAACGCTCTGTTTCGCGAAGCCCCAGCCCTTTTGCGTTGCTCCGCCTCTGTCCCCCGTCTGCTGCTGCACCGCTCCTCCCCCTCCAGCTCCGGCAAAGACTCGCATCTACGGCTGAGGGAGCTACTGTTAGCAACAGCTGGTTTCACTACGAAGCTCCTCGTTCAGAGTTCTATTCTCTATAGTTCTCCGGATTACAAAATGACTTCTACAAGGAGATGTGTTTGGATGTCATGGAGAGAGCCCTCTCTTTACGCTTCCCAAGGATGACACGCTTCGTCAAAAATGGTTGAACTTCATTTTTAGAACGACCCTCCTCCCAAAAAACTTTGCTACGTTTGTGCAAGACATTTCACAGATGATTGCTTTTTAAACAAACCTTTTTTGATAGTGGACTCATAAGCAGATTGAAACTCTCAAGAGCACTCCGCCGAAAACTCACTTTCTGGGTCCGACGTAGGATCGTGTGCATAGACTTGTACAATATCCTCCGTTGACATTTTGCTTTTGATTTTAATGTTTTCATTCATTCATTTTCAAACCTGCTTATTCCGTTTATTTGGGCACACGTTGGGCGAGAGGCTGGGGTACACCCTGGACAGGTCGCCAGTCCATCACAGGCCAAAAGGTAGGATTGTTCTTGCACACCCAAACAGGGACTTGAACCCTGGACCCTCAGATTAAAAGTCTGATGCTCTAATGACTGAGCAAACTGGGCTCTTTGATTTTAATGTTTTTACTATGAAAATGTAGCGGAGCTCGGAAAATGAAAACAAACGGTGGCAGTGTGCATTGAGCATGACGCACTGAAGGGGGCGTGTCGGAAAGAAGGAGGGGGCTCTTAAAGAGACAGGTGAATATCAGGACATTACGCGCAGCCAAGATGCCGAGTCAAATTTCTATGAGGTTACAATCCAACTTTATGTAAAATTGTTACTTGAGAGTTCTATAAAACGACACTATATGCCTGAAAAACATACAATACCCCCCCCCTTTAAAACCGGTTGCAGACTCACGATTTTTGCCCCGATTTGTGTTTATACCCAGAATCACATGCAAATCAGGGTTCGTGTGTGACAGTCTAGCAGATTGAAGTACCAATGACTTGCTCTGTGAGAGTTAAAGGCTAGAGATGCTTCTCAAATATCATTGTCTGTCGGGACATCACAAACGACTGAAATAATGCCTGTGATTATCTGTAGACAAAAACTTGTGTGCTCCCATTGTTGATAATACAGTGGTACCTCAAGGTATGACTGCTTCGAGTTACGAAATGTTCGAGATACGAAAGTTCTTGCGGGAAATCTTTTGCGTCGAGATACGGAGAAAAATTTGAGATACGAACAACCACAAGCAGTTCTGCTCTATTATCCGCTTATTAAGTCTGACGTCGTACTGCGCTTCCGGAAACTGGCGCTCCTAGCTCCCAGTGCAGAAAAAGCAAAAAGGCTGCTGATATGCCAGACTTTAAATCAGTTTTAAATCAAGCGAAACATTACGTATAGATTACTAATAATGTGCTATGCCAAATGTTAGTAAAAATAACGTATATAATGTGGAAAGTGCTGTTCTGTAGCGCAACTTAGAGAAACCCTGTGACCATTCTCAGAAGCGCTCTTTCCAGTAAGCTCCGTACTGTCTGCGTTTGTGTTTGTTTGTTTTTGTTTTATTATCATTTAATACATGAACAATGTGTAGATTTAAGGATTGAAGAAACGTTACTTGATTTTTCTCTGGTTTTCCATTTTTTATCAACTTATACTGTTTAAATGTAAAACTTGCTTCGAGATAAGAAATGTTCGAGATACAAAAGCCAACCTGGAATGGATTAATTTCGTATCTCGGGGTACCACTGTAATCCTGCCACACGTGTCCTCGTGCTGTTTTCAAATCTTTCTCGTGAGTGCTTCGTTACGTGTCGCAGTTTAAAAACAAGTTCTCTGTGATTTTGTCTAAAATCATGCTGCGTGAATTTTGAAGTGACTATTGAGTGAAGCGACTCCTGGAGTACAGGTCTTCGTTTTGTTCTTGAGCGCGCCTATTGCTGCTTTTCCACATTGAAAACATGTGACCAAACGAGCCAATCGCAGCGTTTTGACACACTGCTTGAAAAAAGTGCTCGGTATGTTTCTTAAAAATAAGCGTTCTTTCCGGCTGGTGTCTATAGCTGGTGTCTATTTACTGCATGCATTAAAAAACACTGTTTGACATAGGTGTGTAAAGACCTTAAGTCTTTTTACATAAATAAGTAATTTTTTACAAAACTTTTTCCTAAAGTTATCGTTAAAGGTCACAAGATGATGACTTTTTGTTTTAATTTTTTCAAGTTTATACTTAGGTAGAATTAAAATTTGGTGAGGATTGAAGTGTTGTAGAAGTCCGTTACTCCCGAGGCTTATTTAAATTTAAAGGGATTAAACAGACACTTTAAATGAGGTATGATAATGGGAGCACCCAGGCTCCTTGTACATAAAAGGATGGCAAAACTGTTGCAAACAAAATATTTTTAAATATTGGGTGTAATATTGTAATTATTCCATGTGTGCAAAATCAAGTCCACACCCAACTGAAGAACATTTTGCTCCAAAGCGTTAAACTGACCTAACAGACAAAAAATGAACGCGCTTGCAGAGAAAACTCTTTTGTGAGGCCTGTTTGACTGAAAGCCCACTGGCTGTGAATAGTCCTGGGAAGAGGCGATTACATCAGCTGAGACTTCATTTTAGTCTAGAACCAGCCAGACAGAGGTGTGAGTAACACGCCATGACATGATCTGTCGAGTTTCTCCAGCTCAAAGCCAGACCACAATAGACAGAGGATGAGTAGTCAGTGCTTACAAGAGGAGAGAGAGACAGAATGGACCAAGTAACTGGAGAAGTATCTAAGGCCTGGCCAATGGTATCATGACCTATATAAGATTGTCAACGGGAGCAAGAAAAGGTTAATTAAGGATTTGTAGGTGGTTTACAAACTATTAAACCATGTATTCCCTTTTTGTGAGCTGAAAACGGCTCAATGTTATTTGCATCAACCATAATTTTACCCTTGCCCACTGAACAATAAAATTAATGAGATAAATGAGAGCAGGAGACCCATTAGGGTTGTGAAACATTGCGATGGACGAAGACATCATCTCAATCATCAACTTAGATTTGTAAACAGACCCAACATTACAGAGAGCGTTGAAGCCTAATAAATGGTGACGTAGCAATATTAGCGGTTATGCTAACCAACTCAGCATTGCGAAAAACACCTGAAATCGGTTAATAATGTCAACAAAACAACATAGAAAGAATAAACACATTCCTGATTTCAACCCTTTATAATATTTCCATAGAATAGATCCAAACTCTGTTCATTAGCTTTATCTCACGCAAACAGCGCGAGAGCTCGTTAGCATACACGGACACTGATCTGTGTGAGGCGCAGTATTATTTCTACACGTTTACAAGGCAGCCTTACACAGAATGCTTCGATGCACTTTGGACTTTATTTATGTTCATTTCCAGCTTGTGTGACGCACAAAAAACTCTTAATTCTCATTTAAACAACTTCATGCTGGTCTATTTGCCTTGCATTGCCATTACGCACTACATTACCCATGATTCCAGAACTACAACTCCCAAAACGGGTGTGGCGAAATGATGACCGTGGGAGGAACAGGGTAAACAGTGCATTTAGCAAATGCAAAAAATACTAAATGATTCAAAGACTTTCTATGACCCTTTAAGGCATTGATTTCAACCACTGTGTCTTATAATGTTAGCCAGAGTGAAGTCAAAGCTGTGTGTATAGTGGGGGAGGTTCAATGGTTTTACAGACCGGCCTCATTTTGTTTTTATGCATGGTTTTGGATTTGAGAGATCAGTTCTCACCAGTGTTCCTCATGGCTCTGTTCTTGTACCTCTACTTTTTAATATTTATCTATCTCCACTTGGGCAATTTCTTCTTTTTCTTGGTCTTAACAAACGGCACACAAATTTACATTTTCTCTAAACCTGGCAAAGACCTTGGTTTTAACTACATCACAAACAAACAGTCTCTCGAAATTTCAGACATAGATGAATGCAAAGTTCCTTTGCCTGAACAGTAGCAAAACCAAAGTAATACATTTGATCCATGTTTGGCGTTTGATCAGTTTATTCAGTCTACGGTCGCGTCTTCTTTTTTTTCATCTGAAAAATGATGACTGCACCCTATGCTGCATTTCTCCATCACCGAAAGACTAATGTATGCGTCTGGATTACTGTAATTCTCTCCTGACTGGAGTCTCCATTTCCCCCCTGGTCAGGTTGCAGTGTGTTCTGAATTCAGCTGCTTACATTATGACCTGGACCACAAGACATGAACACATCACACATGTTCTAAAATCACTCCACTGGTACATTTACAAAGAATTGTGTCGGCCGAACTATGTTGCTTACAGCATATACAGGATTATATTCACACGTTTACTATTTGTGCACCAAACAAAGGCTCCTGTGTTTGTGCACATGCAGTGCTGAATAATCATTTTAAAAATGCATGATTGGACTGCCACTTGTTAATTTGGTCGATTCTTTACAGTGTTTCCGGGGTTACAGAGTATCCGTGTGGTTGCATTTTTTTAAACAGATGTGTGGACACTGGATTTTAAAACTGTCCTTTGACTGTTGATTATTTATCGTGTTGTGTTAGTCTTATTGTTACAACTTTATAAATACTATATTGCTATTTTACTGTTTTATTTTATAAAAATCTTATTCTGATCAGCAACTTATTGCCTTTATAATATGATCAAGGCTTTCAGGTGGTGAAGAGGAAGAGTCTAAATATTATAGCATTGGGTTTGAAGTTATCAGCATGTGTTCTACAACTAAAAGGAAGGTTGAGAAAATACTTCTTTCTGCTAAAATCAGTTAAAAGTAATTGTTCAATTACTAGATATAAAACTAAATGCCTAAATATTAATTTTGGTGCTCTTTTATATCACACGATCATAAACACATGTGCTTCTCAAACAACATTGAATTGGCTTTAAAGCTTCCAACTATTTATCTCCTAGCTCCTCGAGCAGTCTACTGAGCATCATACGGATATTATTATTATTATTATTGCAAAATCTCTTGAGTATTGTTTACAGAATAGACATCAAATTATTCCCATTGTTTGCATGCTGCTCTGCGGCCAGACCCGTGTAATCCAGACAGTTAGATTGCTATCAGTCCTGTAAGAGATAGTCCTGAGTCAGCTTTAATCACATGCAGACAAAGCAGGAAAAATGAGAGAGATCAAATGTGTCACCTGAAACACTTATTATTATTACTTATTATTCATATTCTTTTTAAATAAAGAAAAGGAATTGACTTTGGGCGGCTACTTACTTTTTGCAATAACCCACAAAGAGATGTGTGAACAGTGAAGCGTGCGTGTGTGTGTGCGTGTGTGTGCATGTACTTTCACAGGTGAAAGTACAAGTAATTGAAATAATCGAGACAATTCAACAATGCCATCAAGTCCTCTCATGAAAGACAGGAGCATTGTCTTCTTACAGGCGTGTTTCTCAGTTTTCAAGCCTTTTTGGAATCCAACCTCCATTCCACTGCCTCGTGTTGTGATTGTAGCAGTGTCACATGACCTAGGACTTTTCCCTTCAGAGCATCTGGATGGATGACATTGTGCACCTTATGAGTATTAAAAGTCATGTATTTGTTTAGCACTGTATGTTTTTAAAGTCCATTCATTCAATTTATAAACCACTTATTCCCTTTCGAGGTCATGGGGGTCAGTTGGTCCCACTATCAGTCTGCCAGTCCATCGCAGGGCAACACACATATTCACTCACACATTCACACTTAAGGGGAATTTAGATTTAGATGAAGGGGAAAAACCCACGGAACCACGAGGACAACATGCCTCCAGGAAGGTCACTAGTGAGCTTTGAACCAACAACCTTCTAAATATAAGGCCACAGTGCTACCCACAAGATGAAGAGGTCAGAAAAGTGCATTTATAAACATACACAAGGATCAGGCTCAAAGACATGCAAATTCAGTTGATGATGTCACATTCGGTTAAGATTAATGCTTTCTTTACACCATGACTAAACGTACCCCTTCTGGCTACAAGCGTATTTTGGTTGCTTGCCCAAACATCTACCATTTTCGAAAGGACCTAATTATATCCAACTGATTCTCGACTTCAAATTGTACTATATCCACCCAAAAGATCTTTTCTGGAATCGTTTGAGTTATTTTCTTTATTTGGTTGTAATACTTTGTTTTAATGGAAGTCACACCTAATAGAGTCACACCTCTAAGAACTATGTTTCATTTTGTCTTCATATTTGAGGAGCTTAAAATAGTTGCACTTGCACAGTTGGAAAGGAACTTAAAAACACAGGTGGTATAAAGTGGCACGTACAGTTCAGAGCAGGTAAAATGCTTCCTTAGAAATGATCTCTAGAATTTCACAGTTAACTGCTGGTTTTACGATTTAGTTGAAAGCAATAGAACGACTCAAAGTGAACCAGTCACATCTCTAAAGTATTTCTGAGTAATTAGAAATATGTATCAACCCACACAAATCCTGTGTGCTATTCATAAGCGATGTTCACTAAACAAACTCCCTGTGGCACTTACCAGAAAAACTGAACACACAAAAAGAGCAAGAGAAAACAAGATTAACAAGTGATCGCTCTTTCTTTGTGGTCCTTTGCTCTTCGTTTACCGTGCGTCATAAAGACCACATTTGTCAAGCTCAAAATACAAACGTTTATAGTAAAAGGGAGCTTGCGTTCCATCCTGTTCGTCTGCCATCATTTTAGAAAACTACATACATTCAGTTCAAACCAAAAGATCTGTTCGATACTCAGGAATAAACAACTAATCTAGCCTTTTTCCAGCTGTAAAAAAATACATACATTTAATAATATGTAAAATAGCTGAGGAAGGTTCCACGGGGAACAGCATGAGTAGCATTCATGTATCTTCACCTAACTAATATCTCTAATTTTTACATGCAGGAATTTGGAACCTGCTGTTATTACTTCACAATTTCAACATGCCACAAACAATGAACTGAGAGAAAAAGTTCTGAGATTGTAGTTTTATCAAACCTAGAGGAGCCCTTCCACGAAATGGGTGCCATTTGCTTGTTGTAACTTTTCAAATTGTTTTTTTTTTTTTTTTCAAAACAGATTCCACGTGGGCAATGGTCTATCTTAACTTATTTAACTTTACATTTATTAGATTTATAAATAAAAGATGGGTGCTGTTTTTCTCGTTAGTAACCCTGTTTTTATTTTCAAAAGATTTATATAAGTTTAAGTAACAGGATTGAGTTTTTAGTATATACATGCAAATATATACAGAATTAGCAACATAGCCACATGGTCCACATGATTATAGAACCAGGAATGTGCAGTTTTCCTCTAAACCAATTAAATCTCTGAATAATTTGAGTAACAGGATAATAGTTTTTAAATGACACTCCAAACAAAACAAAATCATCTAATATGTAAATAAGAAATTGAGGGAACTTACTGTTGCTCTTCCCTTGGCCTTCTAAGATCCAAGTGATGCAACCTCCTGCTGAAAAACTGATGGAAAGAAAAATAAGGGAACAAAATTCCCCAGCTTTTCAGGAGGGGGTGGTTTAGGGTAACAGAAATTAGTAAAAAGCAGGTGAAATATATATAAATATATATTTTAATCTAAGTGAGTATAGATATTTGTTTGAATAAATGTACATTTGAAACAAACATTATACATGGAAACATACAAAAGAAAGGTTATTTTAAAAAGAAATAGCAGCAACCAGTTGAAACGCATCCAAAAAACACTTTAGATTATGTTTTAATACAACTCTATTTTTTTACCAGATTTTTAAACGACTCAGTAATGAATCATTTTATGAATCGTTCTTTCAAAACTACTTTACATGACGCATCCTGCCTTTACACACCTATGCATTATTTTAATGCAGTAAATCTTTAGTCTTAATTACACGGCGCTAATGTAACTATACACACCACCTGAAAAAAAAAACATTTCTTAATTTTCAAGGAACGCACCAAGACTTTTTTACATGCAGTGCATCAAACGCTGTGATTGGCTTGTTTGGTCACAGGTCTTCCGCTCCCAGAGGGCCAGAAGGAGTAACAAAACCGGGTCTTTTCAGGGTCAGGACTGTCTGGAGCAGCATCCAGTTGTTCAATTCACACAGTATGAGAAGATTCACATGGATTGATTTTAGACAGAATCGCAGAGAACTTTGTCCATGTCTTAAAACTGTGTCTCGCAACCAAGCACTCAAGAGAAAGATTTGAAAACTTTGCGAGGTCACGTGTGCCAGACTGAAGCCCAAGACCAGGATTTTTATCAAAAATGGGAGCACACAAGTTTTTAATTCATTTATTGAGTCCAGATAAGACAAAAAGAAACCCCCTTTTGAACCGAAACCAATGTTTATATTGCCGTCTATGCCTTTTTTTCCTCTGCAACTTCTCGTTGCTCCCCGGAAGTGGCTCTCTCGTTGGCTGCAGATAAACACATACATTGTTTTAGTCAGAACACGCTGCACGATTGCACCTCGCCCACAGGCATGGATATTTGAGAAGCATCTTGCTGGCCTGCGACATTCGTACTTCACAGTTCACAGCAAAAGTGCAACGGAGAGGTGTGTAAAGGCCTTTAGAACTATCTGCTCTCATTGGATACTGAATATCTTTCCAAAACGGACATCTAACAACAAATATTAGAGTACTGTTATTATATATTATGTAAAAAGTGGATTAAAAGTCCTAAGACCTTGGCACTCAATACTTAAAACTCAAATGCGGTAGCTGAGGATGAAGGGCTGAGTTTTACAACCCAGAAGGTGCAATAACACATAAATAAAACCCTGGAAAGAAAACATGTTTGTAAAAGAACTGAGGAAGAGCGATTGGATTCCTCTCGGTGGTTAATATCTAGTTATTTTAATGTTTAGCCACTTTGACTATTTTTGTAAGTGTGACGACATCTTTCCTTGAATGTATGTGGTGCACATGTGGAAACTCTCCCATACCAGTAGCTTGGCACTGGGAGTAGGAGAAGCTTTCTTTTAAAACATGACACGGTGGGTGACCGTCAATTTTGAGCGAACATGTTTCAGCGTCTCAGAGTCGACTCTTTAGTTTTAAAGTCTAGAACTCGATACACAGAGCATTTCAAACTCAAAACACACATTCCTCCATATTAGAACTATATTACACACTGCATGGAAGGTCATTTTAAAAAATTAACTATAAGGGCACTTTAATCATTATATTTTATGTTAAGATGTTCCGATACCATTTTTCCCCTCCCGATACCGATCCCGATACTTGGGCTTAGGGTATCGGCCGATACCGAATACCAATCCGATACCTGGGTGTGTATCTGTATATACAGCTGTAGATACTACTAGCCCTGTATTAACTGACATTTTATAATTTAAAATAAATTATTTTATGCTGTGCTTCAGATATACTCAATATGGCAATGACAATAATCAATATGGACATGAAAAAATTTTTAATAGACATACCCTATCTTTGAAATGTGGATACAAGAGAGTGGCAACTGCATACAAGGGCTCTTCCTCGATGGTTGCGAATCGTTTCTTGACGGCCTCAAGAAGAGTGTTTTTCATTATTTTTTTACCAGTGTCCTTCTGGCTCTCCCGAGAGCTGTTTTAGAACTTTAACTGATGGGATCACTTCCGCTACAGACGAGGTGGAGGAGCTATGGACTATGTCCGAGCCGCGAAACTCGTTAGCCTGCAGCACTGCACTTTGAAGAGTAAAAGACCCAGCGTACTGTTAAACTCAGTAAAGACCACGGGATTGGAGTCGCAGCTCCAGATGTCAGTAGTGAAGCTGATAGTTTGCACGTCCTTTAGTTTACATGAAATGTGTTCACGCACTGTCTCATATAATTTAGGGAGCGCTGTTTCGGAGATATATTTGCGACCATGCAAACTGTACCGGGGCTCCAAATGTTCAATTAAGCGGTGAAAGCCCACGTTTTCGACCACTGACAGTGGCTGGTCATCCAGTACAATAAACTCGATAATCCTGTCGGTTATCTTTATTGCTCGTTGGCTGTCTTGTGTAAACTTTTCTCTTTGTTTGAATGAAGCTTCCAATGTTTGTTGCGTCTGGCGCGGCTTGTCCTTCTCCTTGGTTGCTTGTGGCAACACGACACAACTTCCTGTGTTTACATTCTGAGCAGCGCCAGCGAAGAAGAATTGATTTCCGCTTTGCAGCGATAAGCAAAGCTAGCGGGCATAACTAGGTTACGTTTATGAAAATGGTATCGGATCGGTACGTGGACTCAAATACTCGCCGATACTGATGCCAGATTTTTTTGTGGTATCGGCAGTATTTTTGATACTGGTATCGGAATCGGAACAACTCTAATTTTATGGTGACGTGTAGCAGCAGAGACTGGGGACAAGCAATAAAAGCTATTTTTTCAGGACTTTATCAATATTTTACAAGTTCTAGCTTAAGTTTGCAATAAGAATAGTATGTAGTACACTTTGATTAGTAATAATGAAGCAATTTTGTTGCTTATTTATACATATAAGTCCCAAAGACAGAAATGGCTCATAGGCTGGTCTAGAGACTAACTGTGTACAGAAGTAACAGGAAAATATGAGTGTGTGGCCATAGTGCCAATGGTATATCGTTTGAACTTTCTACAGATATATTCTTTTTTTTAGTTCTGTTCATTTACAGTCTCAGATGATTGGTAATTTTGAGGGACGAGAGGTTCTGTAATCCGGCCAATGATATTTGACATGCATTCTATGTTAATCCCCAGTACTCACTCCAAAAACACAATGAATGACTGCATGTGAAATTAATGAAAATATTTTATAGCTTGGTTAATGTCGGACAAAAATCTGTGGCCCTCACAGAAAGCTTGAAACTGCTTTAAGTTTTACGCAATAAGCTCACAATAAGCAGCATGTTGTTCAGAAATCCTCCTTTCATGCTTTAGAGGAAAAATGAACCACATATGGTTTCAAAACACTGTATAGTTTGACAAAGATTAAAGGCCTGTTTACATCAAAAACAACTATTGTGACTACAACAGAGTACAGCCTTTGTGAATGTTTGAGGGATTGGTACAAATATACGCGAACAAGAGCATTCACATTCCTCTCTCTGTTTGGAGTAGTCTTTTTCAAAGAGAAACCAGGCAATCAAAAGCTTTTCTTGGAACAAAGTGCTTTTTAAAGAGAGTCTATTCATGCAGCATTCACATTTGCTTTGGGTTTTCAAAAATATCTCTTAACTCTGTAAACTACTGGATACCTTGTATCCATATACAATCCTTGGATATCTTAAAATGTTTTTTGGGGGGTTTGCTGAATCCTAAATTAAAAATCTTTCAATTTCCACAAATTAAATTTCCCCACCGTGATACCAAAAGTTCCCTTTCAGTTGGTTTCTCCATCATTATGTCTGATATTTCAAAGCTTCTCAAGGAAACCAATAACATTTGACGATGTATGTAAAGGGCCAATGTAAGTGTTTACTGTACTGTGTGAAATTTGCATCCCATACCTACTCCAGATGCACCTGTTGAAGCTAGAAGACTACCTGGATTTCTTCAGATTGAGTGGATGAGCAAATCTTTCCCTTCAAAATCAATTTGGAAAATGTTTTTCCATGTTTTTAAAGATGATGACATGTCTTTGTGATTCCGGGCAAGGTTCCAGGCAATTTTGCAGGTTGCAGATAACAACCCATTCGTATGCTACAGTGTAGGGTGGCATTTTAACCAGCTTCCCAGTCATCATCCCAGGGTGTGTTCTCCCAAAGGCGAGAACTCTTGTCTCAACGACTACAATGGGATCTGAGCTGCCCAACCAACCCTCTCCATAATCATACTGTCCGAAAACAAGGCCCCTGCACCACCTCTGAATCAGACAATCAGCACTCTGCCCCACAATACCCCAAGTACTGTATCTCAACACCTTATCCACCATTGTTTTCACAAGTGTTGTGAACACAGACAAAGATATTCCACTGGATGGCTTCTTCAGCATCACAAACATCCACCTGCCTGTTGCAAAAGAACTAACCCCTCTTGAATGTCCAACTTCTAGGAGGTGATCATGGGGGGCACAAGGCAGGGGTGGAGGTCTCTGAGACAGGCAGCCCATGAGAAATCAGCTCTGCTCAATGATCAGGGTCATCAAATTGACTTCTCTAATGGGAGATGGACAAAAAAGGAGGATCTATACAAATGTCATAAATGCGGTTCTATCAGCAGGATGGTATTTGTATCTCTGAAATTAACTCACTGGTGTGCAGTCTCAAGGAGAGTTGATAGAATACAGCCACAGCAAGCTAAGACACCTAGACCGGGTATACACGTCAACCTAGAAGTGTGCCAACCTTATATGGTTATAGAGCAAGACAAATCACAATGTTCTCCTGGTGGCACTGGTATCAATAATATATTGACTCCTGTTGGGGAATTTGGCCCACTAACACATGTTGAGTTGAGTTTTTTTCTTTATTGTTATATTGTACTGATCATTTGTACTGATAACAATACAATACCTTGTGTAATCTAAATGATATTTTATTTAGTTTATTAGAATTTAATGTTAACTAGATTTTAAAGTTTGCACGCAAACTTCGATGTTGGCTTGTGTTGGTGCTGTTAATACCTATTTTTTATGTTGTCAATTCCGCAACAATAACATAATCCAACCCCCATGTCTCTATGACTTTCCTAAACTGAGATAGGTACATGCAAAATTGGCTGCTATGGTAACCAGTCTGGTTGCTATGGAGGGGTCAGTGACCTAACATATTGTTCCCCATGTCAATACGAGTAAAATACATCAACCCCCATGTCTCTATGACTGTCCTAAGCTGAGATAGAGATGTGCCATATTGGTTGCTATGGTAACCAGTTTGGTTGCTATGGAGACCAGTCTGGTTGCTATGGAGGGGTCGTTGACCTAATATATTGTTCCCCATATGAATATGAGTAAAATACAGCAACCCCCATGTCTCTATGATTTTCCTAAGCTGAGATATGTACATGCAAAATTGATTGCTATGGTAACCAGTCTGGTTGCTATGGAGGGGTCAGTGATCTAACGTATTGTTCCCCATGTCAATACATGTAAAATACATCATCCCCCATGTCTCTATGACTTTCCTAAACTGAGATAGAGATGAGCCATATTGGTTGCTATGGTAACCAGTCTGGTTGCTATGGAGGGGTCACTGACCTAATATATTGTTCCTCATATGAATACAAGTAAAATACAACATCCCCTATGTCTCTATGATTTTTCCTAAGCTGAGATAGAGACATGCCATATTGGTTGCTATGGTAACCAGTCTGGTTGCTATGGAGGTGTCATTGACATAATATAATGTTTCCGCTGTCATTATGGGTGAAGCTTACCAAGCCCCAAGTCTCTAGCATTTTCCTAAGCTAAGATAGAGATATGGAAATTTAGTTGCTATGGTAACCAATTTGGTTGCTATGGAGGAGTGAGTGACATCATGTTGTAATCTACTTTCCATTTAGACTAATATAAAGCAACCCCCATGTCTGTACTTTGTTCCGTTTAGAAGATGTTTGACATTGAAAGTTATGTCAAAAGTGGGTGTGGCTTAATGATTTTGTGTTAATTCACAAGCAATGATTGGCTGGATAAGTGATTTGCTTCCTTAATGCTGGTATGACTTTCCAGTGTCAACCAATTACAGAAGCTCTTTCACAATAGGATCCATGGGGTTCATGCTCCATTCATTTCAATGGGCCATTGAAGTGAATGAGACACCTTTGACCTACTTATTTGTAATCAATTGCACCTGGAGTTTAAACTGTTAAATTTTCAAACGATGGCATATCTGCTGGAGAGAATCCGATTACCATGCCTCAAACAAATAAGGATTACGAAAGAAGGACCAGACATATTGAAATACTTCCTTGACTGTTAGAATCAGAAGATTTTAAGGAAGAGAATGGTGTAAAGATTGTGAAGCTGTGATTAAGTTTGAATGATTTATGGCGAGTTAGAAATTGCCTTTGATTGAGATTTGAAACATTTGCTGGCAGAATTTTTGAATAGAGAATACCGCTGGTCAAATCGGTCTGAAAAGACATAGCAACTAGAGTGGGAACAGCTTGCACGACTGTGGAAGCCGACTGTTGCAAGCCAACAAAATAATAAGTTTAGGTGCAATAACAATATGTTGGCTTTGCAAGCAAACATAATAAAGACCCTGGCGAAACCAGATGCAAATCAGGAAATTTGCCCCCGCTGCAATGAAGTTGCTAAGTTTTTAACTAAAAAAACCTTGTCATCCACCCTCACCCTTCCTACAAGCTATAAGGCTCACTGGGCCAGGAGTATACTAGCTCATCTGTTCCAAAAGGAACTACGGACTGGAGCTGGCAATGGCTGTTATCATGAGAGTCCCAAGTGAGTCACTCAACCCTGCATGACTGTAGGAGAATGGAGTTTAAATTGGCAATTTGCTTCCTCACTCCAGGGATATGATGGGCCTTCAGTCTCATGACTCCACAGAAGTGACATTTGAATGAATGCAAACAATGCAAGGGAATACACCTCCCTGCAGTTGGATAAAACCACCATGCTGTCCATTCTTACCAGCATGTGATTTGCCCACAGTCCACAGTAAAAAATACTGGACACTGAAAAACACCATTCTCAGCTCTAAGGGGTTTGGGGCCAGCAGGTAACAGACTCCAGGAAACAGACTCCCATGACATTCATCACCACACTGTATCCTGTTTTAGATTCACTTGTCATCCCTAGCATGGGCCTGGGAACCCTTGGCACCATGCCCATCTCTGACCACTCACTGAAGACACTGCTCTGAAAGTGGCCAGTATAATCCGGGTGTGCTCTCTGAGAGCCATACCCATTAACCTACGAAGTCCAGCTCCACACTGATTAAACATAGCAACTCTTTCCTTAGGAGACATTCAAACCCAGATGGCTGAGGTGTAATAACACACTGTCCTGGTGTCCAGTTAACCTACCTTGAGAAGATGCTGAAGTCAGTAAGTCATAAAGTTATGGACCCTGCTTAGAGCACTGGGGCCAGAGCTGTCTTGGCTACCTTCGTGAAGATTTGGAAGGGATAAGGCAAGGCCTTCGACCTTTGAAACAAGACCAATTGTGAGGATTTTGACCAGAACTTTCAATGAGCAAACACTGAATCGCATAGCCCAGCTGGATGAGAAGCTTTACCCGTGCTCCCAGGTTTTCTGCAAGTGGCCCTAACCAAGACACACTTATGATCCCATGTAATATTACTAAACAATACCAGCATAGATTTCAAAATAGATTTCCCTTTCTTTGTGATATTTTAATATATGCAAATCAGTTGCCCATAACTAGCTGTAAATTTCAATGTAGAATTTGCATGAAGCTTGAGAGGATACATTATGTAAAGTTATTAGTCCCACAGACAAAGACATTTTCTGGTAGATTTCCCACAATTATACACACGTTTAGAATAATGCAGTCTTTTATTAAAGTATTGTGGTATTGGCTACTACATATTTGTCCGAGAAATTTTCAAAGATGGCATGTCTACTTTCAGCAAGTTGTAAAGGGGTCTCTAACGAAATCAAGTCTGAAAACCAAAGAAGCAGTTAAGTGGTCTCTGAATAATGGGTAAAGACAAACTAAATACGCCACACAATGGGTTTGGACCATTTTATGTACTTCACTAACCCCTAGAAATTGGTCTCCACTAGAAAGTAAACTTTTATTTTCAGTATTGGCTCAAATTTCAAATTCTTTGTCAAAAAGTTCTTGCATGTCACCAAATCTTGACTCTGATACACTACATTCTTCTCAGGCATGTTTATCTAGCTAAACTAAACCAAAATGTAGGGTTTATGGCTCGCATTAAAACCTCTCTTAAAGACACTCTGTCTACAGTTTTGACTTTAGTAAACATATTAAAAGCTGATGTGTAATGAGGGTTTTACAGCCCATACTTCTCGGTCCCTAAGAAATCTGGTGGGTTCCAATCTTTAATCTGAGTCATCTAAATTGATATCTGGCCAGATTTTGATTAAAGATGTTGACGATCTGCAGCATTCCACCATTCGTTCGTCCTGGAGATCCACCATAGACCTGAAGGAGGTGTACTTCCACGAAGAAGTGCGTCACAGACACAGTCCATTTCTGAGGGTCTGTTTTGAGGGAAAGGCATTGCACCAAGGTCCACAATTCGTTGTCATGTTAGCATCTGTGTCCTTCGGTCTCGCAGGCATGCCCATCTGAGGGTTCACAATGCCAGAATTATTACACCTTCATGACTGGATGGGGCCCGCTACTCCAGTCAGCCTGTGCTGCTCAGCTGGGGACAGCATGGTGGTTGAACGTCTTACCACCAGGGTGTATGCTACTGTCACATGCACTTGCCTGATGCTTGCTTCTCTAGTCATGACAAACTGTTGTCTCTAACGGGTTTTCGCATCCCTGTGAGCAACCAGATCGTGGAAGCGTTGTCCAGGTTCATGCCTATACAAGGAGAAGGGGGACTGGTTTTTTAGCAGATATGGGAGAAATTCGATGAGGTACATGTGGACCTGTTCACCTTTTAGGACAAATCCCATGGCCAGGTGTTGTACTTCATGTTCCTGGCTCTCAATGCCTGCGATAGGCTCTTTGCTGAGTCTCCTGAGGTAAGACCTCCTTACCCAGAGAGAGCACTTTATCCGGCTGCTGTGGACCTTACTGCACTGTCTATGAGATTCCACCAAGAAGACCCTTGGACATGCCTAATCACAGTTGTGCTGATCTTTCTCCAGAAGGGTGTCTCCAGACTTTCCCCTTCGTTTCTCTAGGTCTACATTACAGCGATCTTCTTTCACCTCTCGGTCGAATCAATTGGAAGCCACGTTCTGACATTTAAATTTCTCAGAGGACCCAGATGGGTGAGGACTTCTAGACTCTCTCTAGTCCCTTCTTGGGACATATCTGTCAGACTTTGAGCCACTTGAGCAGCAGAGCTTGAAAGTCCTCTTCTTAAAGATGTTGCTCTTGCTGGCTTAGGTCTTCCTCAAAGGGTTGGCGATTTCCAGGCACTGTCCATCGACAAGCCCTGCCAGGAATTTGGGCATGGAGATTCCCTGTTGGCGATAAGACCAGGCAAAGGTCAAGGTATAATCGATCCCCATATGGGACAAGGTGATTGCATTGCAAGCTCTGCAGTGGTAGTGTTGTCCCCTCAAGCTCTACATGGACAGAACCTCAGAGTTCAGGAACTCTCAGCCACTTTTTGTATGTCACAGGGGACAGCGTCAGGGGAAAGGTGTTTCCAAGCAGTGGTTAGCCCACAAGATTGTGGAGGCTATCCAGCTCGCCTACCAGGCTGGTAGAGCTCACTCCATGCACTGTATAATCATTACTGTTATCATAAATAAACATTTTTATTTTTATAGGTATTATTTTTGTATGTACAAGAACCTTGAAGCAAGGAGCAGACAAGCGGTTCCTTTTGCAATCTCTAACAACGGCTTTGAAAAAAAGAGTTTCAATACAACAGTCCTTAGGGCAAAGAAGACAAGACTAAAAAACATAAGCCTATGCTGCGCAAGGAGTTTGGAGCCTGGAGTTTATCTGCATAATCCAGAAGGTTGGAAAAGCAAGCTCAGAGTCAGGGTAATAGAGATTTATAAAAAAAAAATTGTCATCTTGTCATATACCTGATAAGAATCGGAAATAAAAAAGGCAATTAATATAGGACCAAGAATTGAACCAACAATCCAACTGAACAGATTAAAATATATCCTTAATATGTGTACACCAAAAATGTATGGTTAGTTAATGCCCAATAATCACACATGTTAAACGATGATTTGATTGCAGTTTTACCCATTTCATGCCCTAAAACCGTTTTCATTTTGTTTGGCTACAGATCTATGACTTTTCCTACCAAAAAGTTTATTTATTTTTTTTTTGTAGAATGTAGACTTTCTCATTTCAAAATCCAGAAACACTGCTGTATTTTTCTGTTG
>SRMA01026030.1:0-97608 GCA_007224835.1 Danionella cerebrum
CTGAGCGAACGCAGGAAATGCCTAAAACATTTTATTGATGCACTGCTGAGCTTTTTGGTTGTCAAGAGTACACACTGGATTGATTTAATAACCTGCATGCACTTAAAGTGTGCAATTAGCACAAGGAAAAGACAAGTATCGGATCGGGACTCGGTATGGGTCGATACTTAAAATTAAATGACTCGGATCGGATCGGGGGCTCAAAAAATCTGATCGGGACATCCCTACTTCACACTGATCCAAATTTCCAGTTTTGAGCGCCTCAATTGAAAACCACACATCTTACTGAACGAGCGGTGCCAACGAAAAAGGGTCATATCGCACTTCCATATCGGATTGGTTTTTCACAAGGACCAATGAAAGCTGGCTCTTTTGATATAGTGAGTAGGATGTAAAAAAAATCCCACATTTTCATAGCGACTTCGTACAGGAAACAGGAATAAATAATGTGCCACACATCCACTCTTTTCTCCACATTTTTGTCAAACGCTCAACATCCATGATTTTCACCTATGTGTTCTTTAATTTCTTCTCTGCCGTCGTCTTCTTCGGGCTCTTTTTTCTTTCCCGTTTCATCATTTGGTGCAATGAGCATCTGTTGTACATCAAACACTATCTTCAGGTAGTTCCTCGACATAGACAAAGAGAAGCCATCTGAAGATTAGTTCGAATCTCAATTCAGAGCGGTGTTTAGAGGCCTTTAATCTTAGAATCCACCAATGTGAGCTAGTCGGGGTTCCCCATGTCAAAACACCTGATTTAACAAATTAATTTGAAAAAGATAGGGATTTAAATATACAGCTTTCCATTTTTCAGCAAAGGAAATTCAAACACACATAGGCATACCTTCTTTAGTGGAGCTGGTTCTCCACTGTAACTAACACTCCACATAATATCCTATGCCAAGTGCCATTAGAGTCACTCCAGTGATGCCCCAACTGTGTAAGCCAATGACAATAAAGCAGCTTGTCCCACAATGCGGTAACACAACCTT
Source organism: Danionella cerebrum (assembly GCA_007224835.1). Classification (NCBI taxonomy): domain Eukaryota; kingdom Metazoa; phylum Chordata; class Actinopteri; order Cypriniformes; family Danionidae; genus Danionella; species Danionella cerebrum. Next base: position 995 of record SRMA01026030.1, read on the forward strand.
TAGCAAACATTCCTTTCCTCGTCAATGTCAGTTTTTCAAACACGCATTTGGAATTAACATATATCAGTTAAAACTGACTCATGTAGGGTGAGAGAGAGTTATTCTTGGTAGGGGTCAGGACATGGCCTCACAATCTCAACAGTTCTACAGTATCGTAACCCCCCTGTGTTCACGAGAGATTAGTCAGCTATTAACAGACCAGAGCGAGAACATCCCAAACTCAATCACAGTGTGTAAAATAAAATTAATTCAATCAGAATTTGCAAGGGCTTGCTGTCACACAGTTTACACCAAGAAATATTAATCCACCATTTTATTTTATAAAACGCCTTTAAATTTAATTACTAGAAGCACTGTACAAAGTGCACAGAAAACTATTTTCATAGACAAGTTTAAAATAGCAAGTTTTAGGATGTGTTAAAAGGTCTAAGGTTATGGATCTCTGTGCTCGCCTTAAAGACAGTTTGATCTAAAAGTGCAAAGACAGAAAAAGCTCACTTTTCAATGGATTTGGTTGTTTCTGGCATACTGTGAGTAGCTGAGGGGAGCATAGCATATAGTTGGGGTGTATGTGGTTAAAAAGGACAACATGTACTCAGGAGACAAGCCATATAGTGCTTCATAAGTCACCGTAATCTTGGTTCTGGAGTCTGATGAGCCGGTATGATGTGTTCACGCAGTCAAGACAAAGACTCCAGCCAGCAGAGCACATTACAATAAATTAAGCTAGGTTTGCCTAAACACTTAGGTTTAAGATCATTAAGAACATAATAGACTAGTTCAAATAATTAAGAATAGTTTCCTTAAATGTAAAAATTGTACAGTAAACTTTACAATTCATTATCTTGTGTACCTGAGAGACTTGAACCAACGTTTCCTTTTCTTCCCTTTCAATGAGTTCATCTCTAGCTGGTTTCTGTTTAAAAGAAAAGAACTCCGAAAGAGTGAAAGTGGAGAGTCGCCTGGAGATTCACTAGCCATGGTGGCTTGGGAGAACCTGACAGCTTGACTGACCTCATCAGAGAACGCTTCAGCTTTGTCCGAGGAAAATCTCCACGTCACTATCCTATAATCCAATAACACCTGTCTGGCCTTTTCACATTCAGCTGCCAATGCAAAAACTCAACTTCTATAGTAACTTGACTTATTTTTATAAGCGCATTTTGTACCCTGACTGTCTGTGTACACCAGATGGTAAGAGTTGAGGAAATACTGTACTGTTGCTTCTCCAACAGCATTCATCATCACTTCACACTCCCACTACTCCCAGCTATTGAAAAAAAAATCATCATTGATATTTATGGGAAAGCTAAGCTATTTTAAAGGTGTTGTTCTAAACATGATTAACGTGTTAATCCTCCTACTCATCATTAAGCGATAAAACAAAACCATTCACAGCTGAATGAGTCTCAGCTCTAATAACAGAAAAACTGAAATCTATTGTTCTGCATTTGACACTTAATGCCCCCTTTACAAACACATGAACTCAGAAGATATATAGTGGAATATTTGTACTATTTAATATACAGAACTCACCAAAAATACAAACTGAGCAAACAAAAATTACATTTTCACAAATTCAAGGATTTTGTAGGATTATAGTCAGGCATATTATCCACCAATTATACAAAGCATCACTAGCTGCATTTCCATTCACCTATTTTATGCACATGTTGGAATATTGCATAAAAAACCCGTAAAAAGTACACGCTTGAAAGTTGATCAACTGGTACGTTATGAAGATTATAATTAAGTCCAATTCCGACCTTTTTATGTATTAAAAACAGCAATTTAACGTTTGTTTTGCCACGTCTCAGTAAAGGGGGAGTGGTCAGTGGGAAATGCATAGCCTTTATATATTGTAACAGTTATTACGCCAGCTCTGGATCAAATGAATGGAACCCCAGCTGCAAAACACCCTACAATTTTTACATTCTTGTTAATTAACTTGATTTAATTAAAATGCTTATGTAACTAAGTCTCTCTCCAAATTTTTTGGCTCAGAATTTGCAGACACCAGTGAAACCCAGGTGCACCAAAGCAGTACTGACAAGTCTAGTCAGAAGTGGTCTTCATGTAATAGTTCCATCAAAATGTACGACCTCAGATGGCCAAGCGAATCAATTTTGCAAGAAACCATAGGAGCTGGGGTGCAGAAAAATGGCAGCAGATGATTTGGACTGATGAGACAAAATCATTAATATGTTCACTGATTGGCTGACATTTGATTTAGACTCATCTTTTGTTCATTCAGTGTATTTTGTTTAGTGATGAAAAAAAAAATTTTGAAAGCACTCTTTTTACACCTCCCAAAAATACAATTCAACCTTATAAAATACAAATAAATGGCCCTAATATATGCCCTAGACACTTTTGAACTTTTGAACACATACATTTGTGATCTTTAAACTTTAATGGCAAGTAAATGTACACTGCACCTAATACATATCTAATCCCTTTTTCTCTCCCTCTCTCTGTGGTTTATTGGCATTAGCATAAGGCACATATCTGATTGCGATTCTCTGTTGCCGAGCATTTGTTTCAGGCCTGATTCGCATTAACCTACTCTTTCTCTCTCACATAGATACACTTTCTCTTAATGTTTACTGAAGTTTTTATATCTCAATGTAATCGAGTGTATTGGTAGTGGCAACACTTTTATCAAACTGTGTGTTGCATAAATTTCCAGAATAGCGTATATTTTAACAGACAGATCATGAGTGCCACTCAATTCAACCTATTTATTGCCATTTATCAGAGAACTGAAGATAAACATGGTTTATCAGTGGAAAGAAGCATTAAATGATCTTTAAGGAAATCAATGCGCTCATGAACAGCAAGTGATTATACTCTATTTTTAACTACAAGCTTAAAGATGCCTTTTAAATATTGGAACGAAAAGCTGACCAAAATGTTTTTGCTTACATTCATCCAATGATCATAGCCAAATTTAATATTCACATGCTAATCACAGTAACATCTATTCGTCCTCTAGGTAAAGAGAAATATCTGACACACACAACGCTTTACCATTTTCTCCTTGGCTTGATGTCAATTGGTTTGTTGATGGCAAACGGTGAGCCATTGATACAGGCGCTGCGATACCGAGCGATCCTCTCCAGAGAACAGAGTTCCGAGTTTGCTGGCAAACTCATTGTGAGTTATAACAAAGCAAAAAAAGAAAAAAACCTAAAACCGAACACGTCCTACAAGTCAGTCTGAGCAGTTTCAGCTCAATGACGAAAAACAAGAGTAGAGACTGAAAGGGGACTGGAGGATGTGCAGGGAGGTAAGAGAGGAAGAGAGAGAGAAAGAGAGAGAGAGGGGAAGTGGCTGAACAAGAAGCAGGTAGGTGCTTGAATGAGTGACGAGATCAGTAAGCTCAATCAGTCATTATTAAAGTTTAATAAAACCCCAGTCTGAGGACGCGTGCAAAACACCACATGCACATTTCGTGGAATTCTCTCCGATCAGCTCCAATCAACTGTTGTGTTTCTGAAAAGCTTTCAGGTTTTGCTCTTGGTACTTAATCAGACAGACGGGACTGATGCACATCAACAACACAATCTCGTAAATGAGAAGATGCCACATACAGAGCATTTCCACTTAAAATCAATTGAAGCCAGTGAAGTGGCACCACTTTAGCTTCATAATTGATTGCTTCACTTCTACTGCACCTAATGCCTAGTTATTGGCTGCATGTACCAGTTCATTTATGGAAATGTAGTTTGTAATCTGTTTAGTATCTGCTCGTGAATTAAACTCATTTGCAATACTGCAACTATGTCTCGTAGGTAAGTGAGTGTTTGTGGAGCACATTCTAAAATATTACATATTTAGTCTCTTCTGCTTTTCCAACAGATCTAAAAAATAAACATTTCAGCTAATTAAAAAGCTCACAATCACAAAAACCCTAAACTACCTTTGGTGGCCTTTGAAAAAACTTTAAATGCACACCACAGAACCTACCCAAAAAAACTTCTGTAGAGCACTGTCATTAAAAAATAAATATTTAATTGATTAAAGCAATAAAAAACACTGATTATAAACTGGAAAAACTAATTAATAAACATAGGTGGGCACTGAAAGTATTTTGGACAGGAGCGCCTCTTGTACTTTTACATTTGATTTAAAATGTATCCACTAGATGGCAGCGCACCATAACAATACTATAAGAAGAACATCTGTAGGAACTCAAATTTAAAGTCATCCTCCTAAAATGTCAAGAAAACATAATTTATAAAGTATAATGCAAAAAAGATGGACATTGCTGAGAAAGCCAAATTTGTTATTAATAATAGAGCTATTTGTTTTAGAGCTATTGAAATAGCTTTTGTTAACAGTCTGCTGTAGAAACAAAACCTTTTTTACCATTTGTGTCATGACAGGGACATTCGCAGCAGCCTACCTTCACTTAAAGCTTTGAAGTTCCTCTGTAAATGATGAAGAACTCCGCTAACATTCGCCTTAGGCTTCTGATGATTACATTTTGCTTTACAAGACAGAAAAATTGTAGTTTTAGTGAAATTGTAGGTAAATGTTTGTACACTGGCTGCTGTTTGTAATCAGAACTGAAACTGTTCCTGCTCTGACTCTATATACCAAACATTTTATTAAGGAAACCATTTCACAGACTCCCAAAATCCTAATGCTTCAAATATCACTGTGTTTGTTTCCTAAATTATATATTTAATGCACATGTCTTAATCACTCAACTAATAAGTTATAAATGAAAATTTACAGGGGTGCCTAAACCTGTGCACAGCACTGAATGTGTAGATTTCTTAAAAATAAAATAAATGAACTAACCAGAAAAAAGTGCCCCTCACTTGTACCCATCTGCCATCTCCATATAGTAATTAGATTTAGCTTTTCAAGTTCCCTGTGTACAACCAGAAGGTCCATAGATGTCTTTCTCACTTTAATGTTATCAACAAATTGCACTTTAAACTACGATTTTTGTACTTTCCAGTGTTGAAATCAGAAACATATAAATCCCATTTTTGGTCATAGAAAGTTTATCATCTGGTAAGCCGTGAAGATTATAATTGAGTCCAATTCTGGTATTTTTTTTTTGTATTAAAAACAGTCTCAGTGGGAAAATGACTCCAATCCATAGCCTTAATACAGTGTAACAGTTATTACTCGGGCTCTGGATCAAATGAACAATACCCCAGGTGTAAAACCCCCCTAGAATGCTAATGTTCTTACTGTAACTAAATCGGTCTTACAGTCTTAGAGTAAGTTGCTGTGATAAAATAGCTAGATGCTCTGTGTGTTGACTAAACCACATCTGGCTTTAAGACTAAATATAAGAGCTGAAATCTCCATTTCTACCACTGGAGAGCACTCTATTGCCAAGCATAGATATCCATCATCACCTCAGAGGAGGAAAATAAAGAGAAATGCTGTCGCAGCAATGGAGAATGTGCTCAAGGCCAATAACCCATTACCACAAAACACTTATGTAATGATCACAGTGCTTCACAGCAAAACTTGACATTGACATGGACAACATGAATATGTTATGTATTAATAAATTGAAAAGTTGCTTTGGAACGAGCCGCAGTCAACCAGGTAGAAAAATATCTATACTACAGCAGCATACAGCGTCTTGTTCATTATCTTTAAATGACAATCAAAGCCACTGGCGAAAATCTCCCTGCTGTCAAGTGTCGTCTACTTAAGATCCTGGTTTCTCCAGGCAATAACCTGCTCTGTAATGCCACAACTGCCCTTGCTTAAGACAAAGTGAAAGGGTTTGTTTCCAGACAGGGAGGTAGTTCCCATCATCCATCAATGTTCAACAGCAGACAAGTAAGACACACTATCTCTCTTTGACTGAAGCGCTGCTGACGTCTTGTCTTCCTTTTTCGCAACACAGCTTTTTACACCATGAGAAAAAGCTTTACACACTCTGTCTCAAAGTTATTTTCTGACACCAATCTACTCATAGTTCCTGTATGAATCATTCTTAAAATTTACTAGTGATTAAATAATAAATTGTTTAATAAGTTGCATTTCAGATAAGTCTAATGTGAGCTGGGACAGACAGCGGGAGATGAAAAACAAGTCAAGGCTCAATGTGAGTCATGGAGTAATTTATTCAAGCAGATCTTCGACAAACAATTGCTTGAACATTTTTGCATTAATTAAATGACTTGTGTCGTAAGAAATAGAATTACTTCTGCTGACAAGATGTTTCTAAACACACCAGTGACGAAACTATGGTGGCCCACATTGCAAATCAAAAATGGCTTTTACAAATTAAAAACCATTGCAAATTAGAAACACAAATAAAACACAAAACATTAAATTTGTGTTTTAAATTTGCTACAGCCATTTTTTAATTTCCAAAAGCGCTGTGGTCACAAAGTGTTATGGTGTGCACTAATGGAAGAAACAGTGCTTTTCTGGGCATTGGGCTCACTAAATTTGATGGAAGTCTCCAAATCAACAACCAACGAGCAGCCTCAACCAGCCTAAACCTGCCTTATACTGGTTTGAACAAGAAAAAGACTTGATTCCATTTCTTTCCCTTAGCCCTTCTCATTTGTTTTTCATGCTCACGTGAGAGGAAAGGCTGTCTCAATTCTCCTGAATTAACTTGTAGGACTATATATCCTTTCATTTGAAGCTAGGAACAAAGTACACATTGAAAAGAGAATTGGCACAGCACGTCCCCAAGAACATGTAAACGTAGGAGGGAGGCTTAAGGGAAGGGTTATGTTGGGAGAACTGGAACTGGGTCTAAGTGGTGTAGCAAATTAGAGTAGGATTATCAGAAGGCCTTTATGGTCTGAGACACTGGTACTTCTCATGGTACAGGATCCCAATCACAGCGTTGCGAGTCCCTCAATTCAACATGAATTATTTTCCAAATTCCAAAAAAATGTAGACTTGCATAAACTTGAAATAGTCGTGCTATCAATAATTATCAGTTTATTTTTGACAATCTCAGTGAAAGTTTTCTTTAAAGGTCACATTTCTCTAACAACATACTGGCATGAAACTAAAAACATGTTCCTATCAAACCACCAAAAATATCATTTAGGAGTGCTGCCGTATGTGTCACTGCATTTGAGTGCAATTGCTAATATTAACTAGATGCTAAACACTTGGAAAAAGCGGACAGTCTCCAGAAGAAAAATGAACTTGTGTTGATGTTGGATGTTTTGGGTTTTGGGCATCACAATCCATGTCATCACACTCCACACATCCTGCCATCAATGCTGCTGTGCTGCTTTTTAAAGGTTGTAAGCAAACCTTTAAAAAGCCCCTGCAATGGATTTTTTAAAAATACCTTTGCTGTAGTGGGTTAAACATGCAGTTTCAGTTTGAGTTTGAGTCAAATGTGAAAGTGCTTTGTGTATTAACTTATTATATTCTTTAATTCAATCTTTTAGCAATTACCACCCTCATGCTTAAACCCAGGAAACAGATTTAAGGAGGCTGGTTTCGCTTAATCATACTTATTGTCTTCCAGCTGCTTCCACTTAACCCCTTCAATGCACTATTTAAGCCATTTTAGAAGCATTAACATTTAACAAGCATCCCTCCTCCTAACTTCCTTGACCACAAATTCTTTCTGCTCCACAAGGAGTGGAAGCTTCGTGCCCGGGTTCTTCTCTTGGCCCCGGTCCCTCACGAACAGCTCACTTTAACGTTTACCACACAAACTATACAAATTCAACTCAAAATCTAACTCTTGCAAAAGCTTTTATTAGATTGGATCTGTTGCCAGTTTATTTGGACCCTTTCCTGCCAATCACAACCACCAAGTACAATGATAACAGTTGCTGTATTGTCTTCTGTAGCAAGCTAAATATGTGTGTAGTGTTCTAAGTACTAATTACTACAAATTCCATCACTTAAAGAAGAGGTTTAGTTTGAATGAGTCACAAAACCAGTCATTTCAGATTCACAAGAAACAATTATTCATTCAATTAAATTAATTAAATTATTCCATTAACCATATCCTTCACCTTCTTGATTACGAAAAGCCTCATAGCTCCTACCTTTTCCGCTCATGAGGGGAGGAGTCTACTCAGGCGCATCCAAGGAAGTCAGCTACCTTGTACATTTGTAACGGCCACACATGCTCACAAACTTAGGTAATGTTCAGATGATTGAATTTCTGAAATGGGTATTATGAAACAATGAAATTGTTTTTGGAGTTTGCATGTGCCTCAATCAGTTTGGCTGGATGGAGAATCTCAAATACAAATAATAAACCTTTAAAAATCATAAAACGAGTTTTTCAATAGTACAGAGTCTCACATTTTACCACTAGTGGTCACATTTCCAAAACTAACCAGAACCACTGCACGTGACACTGATTGCTGTCACATGATCAGAATGGTGAATAGCAGGGATTTAACCAACGCCAAATTTGTAATTCTGTTTTACGAATCAATGGAAACTTTGAAATAATGTCAGAACAAAACACCCTGATTTCTATCACACAATGCAAGTGGATGTAAGATACTTAGAGATGACTTGAGTTTGTGTGAAAGCCCTTATTAATTCAGAGCAACAAGCAAACTAATATGTAGGATGTCTAAAGCTAATTTTCCAGTTGAAGCAACTCAATCTAACTTATCCTTTCTACTGCCTCAATCAGCTGTGTCTCAAATCTACAACACTGTTGAAAAAGAGAGAGCCCATGCCCTCTGGGAAGGCGGGTAATGATTGCGGAGAGTGCAATGCATCTAAAATAAGATGGGTTTCAAGGCCTCCTGTGTGGAGCAAAGGGGTTAACCAGCTTTCTCTTCAGTCGCCAGGTGTTCATGCTGGCCAGCTGAACAGCAGACACTCAGCCAGGCTGTTGAGGAAGAGCGATTGGCTAATTAACCTGTCTGCATGTGGCCAATTGCCACACACTGAACTGGCTTGTGACATACCCGGAGGGTTGGCCCGAAAAGCTGTGAGGGAATCATATTAGATTGGGGACTGTTAGTAGCTTTTTCAAGAACTTGATTTTAGATAGGCTACATATACGTTGCACACATGTCTGCTATACAATGCAAATGTTCTTGTTAAGACATGTGAATCTCATTTTTTTTCCAAAATGCCAACCTAAGTTACATATTTGCACCTTGATACAGAGGGTGACCCGTTGATCAATTTTAGAAATGATTGCAGACCTTTTGCTACTTGACTCAAAAAAAAACAGAAAACAATCTGGTTTGTGCAGGCAGACGTCTTGTGCAAAGGGTGGAGGATCAAATGTGTGGACGGGGAATAAATGTGTGGTCATTATAATATAGTTTCACATCATCAGATGACGATTTTGTAGAAATATTGAAAATTGCCAATTAATCATCTAACTCTAGTTCACTGTGGCCTCTAAGGTTCAACTGATGAATGGTTCTTTAGACCAGAGGTCATCACACAGACTTTTGAACCCATGGCTGCCCGCTTGCTAAATAACCATGTTTTAATGCTTATGAGGTGAGCTAAGTGGTACACTTTGTTGACCAGTTGTGAGGAGGCGGGATCTTTTGAATGTCTGACATCACTGAAAAAGTGTTCACAGATTTATGTCTTTTTACAATGAACAACATGATTAACAAAAATTGTAATCAACTTAAAGACAGATGTTTAAATACTTTGGAAAGTATGCTTTTACATTGAGGTGTCACTGCTACTGTGCTGCTAAAACTAGCTATTTCACCTTATCCATCCACTGAGCTCAAAAATATTTCCTTTTATTAAAACCAGCAGCTATGAAAAAAAACCTTCCTTGTATTTTTCACCACTGCTTGAAAGTGGCTTAACTGAAGAAGACGGTGCCTGACCATGAACTCAATAAACAGATTCATTAATTCCGTTAGGCACCCCGAACTGTGCATGATTACACCGACTGAGGAAACTGTCACAAATGTTAATCAAAATTCAATGAATATTCCTCCATGAGATTATTTCAGCAAGAAATTGTATTTGGCTTTGTGTAAACACAATGGTTTAACCAAGAAAATGAGAATAACCTTAAGGAATGTATGCATTAAGCGATCAAATTCATGTAGGGTGTTATGGTTATTTGTAAATAACGATAGTTATTTAAACTGTACAGTGTGAAAATGTAAAAAGGTAGTGGCAAATGTAAAATGAATCACAAGCTTATAAATGTTAAAAGACCCAACGTTACCGAGAGGATTACTGCCTGATGAATGATGACGCAGCAACATTAACAATTATGCTCTAAACTAATCTCAGCTAAACACCATGAGAAAGATTAAACACACTCCCAATTTTAACCCCCTACAATATTTGAAATGGATTCCAAACTTTGATCATTTGTGCATCAGCACGAGAGCATGTAACGCTACACTACACAGCACGTTATGCTACACCGGTAGCCGTCATGAACACTACGCATTTACTAAAATACGCAGACAGTCCCAAAACAGTGGTTCACATTCAAAACTACAGAAAACACCATTCCAGCAAGTTTGGACGATGGCCTTGTCTATCGACCCAACCCTATTTACTATTACACCATCAACAAATTTGTCATAGAAATATCAATCATTCCATCAATCAACCTTTTGTCAGATGCTTTTCGACAGATGCTCTTTGACGATAACTTGAAGAGAGCTTTCCATTTGCTTCTGCTGCCACTGGTGAACAACTACGAAGATGAAATGTAGTGACACTGCCTTGACATGGTTGTTTTGTTAAAAGTGTTATAAAAAATTTAATTTAATGACATTTTGTTTTCTGTGCAAAATGTCATTATTGGATTAAACGAAAGAGTCAACTGTTAGGTATGTTCAAGGAAAGCTGTGTTTCTTATTTAATTCAAAGATTTAGTCAGAGCCTTGAAATATATGATTCAGAAGATCAAAGTATAAGCAGGCCGTCTTGCATGTATAATTACAAGACTTATTTAAGCTTTAAATAATCATGAAAATGATACAAGCTTGTTATCTCACAGGGTGGAGTCAAGAGTTCTCATTATCTGGAATAAATCTTATATACGCTTCAGAAGTTTAAAGAATTGGGAGTTTCAGAGCATAGAAGATAAAAGCCACTTCCAATAAAGCAAAATATTCTATCCAGACATATTTCATTTTATGTTTTGTGAAGTTGAAAAGCTGCTTTATTACTGAATTCTCAAGTTAAATCCAATTTCCTAGCCAGCAGAAAGAGAGTGACAAACTGGACATAATCAATTCAGTGTTACCAAGGTTACTGGATATGTATTTAACTGAGGAACAAGTAAATACCTAGTGTTTTGTCTGTGAAAGGACAGAAAGTAAATCATACATCGAGACAAACGCAGACAACAGAAAAACATCCTTCATCATTTGTAGCCAGACTCTAGAAATACTGAATGAATTACATGCTTTGTTTCTGTATTTGATGTGAAGCTTTGATACCTGAACAACAGCCATATATTGTCACGAAGCAAGCAGCATCAAAGAACGCTTCTCCTTAAGCATACTAAGGCTATCAGTATGCTTTAGGAGAACTATTCTTTGATGCTGCTTGCTTGTGGCTGATATCTAGCCAGTCTTCTCATGTGAGGACACCAGTGACATGTGGCTGCTGAACCGACACGGAGCTGAATGATGTCACATTAGTGAGAGCACTAGAGGATAATGATGTCATGGGTTCATGCTCTAGAGCTGAACTATGCCGTATGTCATTTAACGTCTTTTTAATTGAACAACATGGATGACTAATGGGTTAAAATGTCATTAAATAATCATTGTTACTTAAATTTACTTGTTTAATCTTATTTTTTCTTACTTTTTATATTTTTCTGATTATATACTATGGGTGAAACAATATATGGCACAATAAATCACATACTGTGGAATTTCTGGGATATATTGCCTGGAGATAACTGAAATCTTATTTGGTTGTTAGTGATGGTGTTTCTAGTCACTTGTTCAAATTGTCTCTATTTTATTTAATATTTATTTACTAGCATGCAATTACTCTTTACTCCGATAGATCCAATGGTTTATAAAGGGAACTCATAACAAGCATAATAAGATGGACCGCCCAGTGCTAACTGTCTGCATGTGCTATTCCTGAAATGTGTTTAAACATCCCTTAGACATTAAAGCTTGAAATATACATATATTAAGTGTAACAAATCCAAATAAATTATGTGGTTAACTTTCTAAACTGACAAAATATTTTATGTTTTCATGTTTTTCATGGCCCTTAACAGTTAACAGTACTCAAAAATTGGTTTGTGGAAACCAATATCTTCAAAAAGATTTTGTTAACAAACACCACTCAAAAGAAGTCAAAAGTATTCAACTAAATAATTAAAATGTTTTATGGATACAAACGATTCAATAAAATCAGTGTTTCAATGGCATGTAATGAAGAGGTTTCTACATTAATAAGAATTTGCTTTGGTGAGTTAGGGCATGCAAAGCATATATAGAGCATAAAAACGTTATTTTGGCCAATCTGACAGCAGGGATGAACATTTTGTTTAAGATACTTTCTTAAAGACTAAAAGCATACTGAACTGAAAGCATATATACACAGCACACATTAGTTGGCTTCTGAATATGTTCAGAGCTGTAGAAAGCGAACGGGCACGACATGACTTCAAGCTCGTTTAAACCTGTATTTAGCCCATTGTTATCTGTAGTCATCGGTATTTATCTAAGGCCCGGAAAACAATCCAGATACCCCTGTTATCTGTAATCTCCCCAACAATTCAAACTGGCCAGGACACAGTGTTTTCTTAAACAGGAAAGGCATGGTGTCATTTGATAAGTCCAGCGTGACTTTGTTTTAAAGCTAGAATGACGCAAAACCTGACAGTGTGTTAAACAGCAGTTAACAAAGGAATAATGTACCTTCAGCAACACTATAAACACCAACAATCTCTCAAGAAAACTATTACCCCAAAACATCTCAGGTGATGAACAATATTTTTTAAGTAATTTCTCATACAAATTACTTTTCCATTAGTAATTTTTATTGACACATATGATTCATTTCAGAATGATTCGTCAAGGTTTTGAGTTCATCAGTTTCCTGAAACATACTTTTTGGTACTACAGTGTGTGAACTGTAATGAAAATCCACAGTCCAGATCAAGAGATATTTTGAAAAGCTGAATGTTTCAGTGCGGTAGGTGATGCTGAATGTAGGATAATCCAGGAAACTGGATTAACTTTTAGATTTTGTCTTGTTGTGGCTGCTTGTAATCTGTGTGTGGGCACCGCATTGAAAGGTAAAACAAAAATAACACCACAATTAAAAGGATTCTGATTTAGACAAAACAGATGGCAACATCATTTATGGGAAGCCGGAGGAGGAAATAAATGTGTCCCATAAAATATGAATACTAAAACAATGGCTGACCGTTCTCTTCCCATTCAACCAATTCCTTTTTCTGTGCCACGTCACGGATGATTCCTCTCTTTGTTATGCTAGGAGCATTTTCCCAATAATCACACCACAGTTCTGACCTTTCCCTCCTTCCAGATTAAATGGTCCGAGGGAGGATGTTGTGGGGAAATTAGAACACAATGCGAGCAGAACAGGTCAAGGGCAAATTGCCATTTCCTCTTAAAAAGCTGCTGAATAAAAGTTATGAATGCTTCAAAGGCTGACGTAGATATGTGAGACAATGCAAGTGGAAATTATGTGGGTAATCCATACTCCATTGAAGGATAAACCAATGAAAACAAACCAATGGTTAAGGTTTAATTATTAATCATTGTTAATAAACTAATCTTTGGTATACCCCTTTAAGAAAACTGGTATACCCCAGCAATCCTAAGGCAGTCCCGGCTATTAAAGCAAAGCACTGATGCCAATGAAGCAGAAGGCTGTGCGTCACACTGTCAGGTGCCAACACTCTCAAGGATGGTTAGCACCTTGGATCAGCGACAATATTTTACAGAATCGTGAACCCTGAGAGATGGCTATTCCTCGTAAAGCTCCAAGAACATTGGATGTGCTCCTGCTCATTATTTCAAGCCCATACTCGACACCTCCTCACCGTCTGAGAAGCCTTTCAGTACACAGGGGGCTAGATGATTTGGATCCAAGCTGTTTGCTGGATTCTCTCTATTGTGATATGCCTCCTAAAAAGACTCTGAAGAGCATGTTGAGCGCTCACAATATGCCACAGAGATATTTGGAGGCAGTTTTCAATTATCTAGAAATAATGGTATTTTGTGAGGTGTTCTATATAGATAATAACCACCAAGATCAAGTTGTCGATTTTTCAGAAAAAAGGAAATCCTAATAATGTATTTTCATACAAGACTAAGTCCCTGTTTAGAACTGAGATGTGAGAACACGAGGGAAAAGTGGTTTCTAGTCAGTTAAACAAAGACGAGGCTTTGGTATTCGCTCTCTGTGGTTATAAAAAAATATCAGGAATACCCTTCAAAAAGACAGAGGGGTTTCTGAATTTTAATATATATTAAACCTGTTGGGGAAATAAAACTGAATTTGTAGTTGAGCAAGTAATATTCTTCACCCATTGCGAACATTTGCCGTAAATCATCTTACACATTTAAAGATTTATTTTGGGATTTTTAGCCTTTATTGGTAGGAAAGTATGAAAGGACAGGGAGGATTTGAGAGAGAGAGGGCTTGGTTGAGAAATGACCCGAGGTCGGGTCCCCTTGCACAACCGCATCCAATATGTGTCATGCTCACTGTCCTCTCTACCACAGAAACATGAGCCCATAATGTTCTTTTTGATGAGAAGTAATGACTAATACTATCCTAGTAAATTAATAACAAATAAAACACAAAATAACATCTTAAAAAAGTTGTAGAAATGACGAGAAGAACGAACCATCACTTCAGCTCCAAGATGACAGTTATTCCATGAAATATTGTTACACCCTTACTGTAAACTAACTGGCTACATCACTTTCCAGCATAACCATTATTTGGTGTGTATGCGCAAACCCCCACATTGATACTACACACAAATAGACTCCTTCAAATACTATCTGTATATAAATCTGAAGAATTATTACGTTAACTGTATTAAAGTGTTATATACGTGAGAACTTACAATGAAAATAGACAAAAAGTTAGCTAACAGGTTAATAAAGCTCCTTTTCTTTCCTTAAGAGATGCTATAGTGCAAATCCTTAACACATATACGCTCAACATTCGTTAAGCAATAAGCCAACAGCATGGGGATATTGTATAAGCCTATCCATGTATAAATGTCAGCCCACACACAAGCATGAAAGATGTTTTGAAACGTACAGGAAACGTACGGTGCCGGTGACGAATCAGCTTAGCATTGGTAGGCCGCTAAAGTATGCTAACTGCTTCAGGCGCTATTCTACCCAAAACAACAGGGCTGTAAATCCGGATGGAGCTGATTGCTGCCTGCTGACTGTGCTGACACTGTGTTCTCATTGTGAACTAATAGCGAGACACCCACACGTTCCTCACTGTTGTCAAGGAGCCCAGCGGCAGATTCAATAAAAGCATCTATCAGCCAAGCCCCTCCGCTGAGCTAAAGGGATGAGAAGTGCAGCACAAGCACCTACTTCCAGGGAATATCAGCGATTTGGCAAGTCCATGGTCTACAGTGAATATCGTTACATGAAACATGAAAAGGAAGCTATAAGATGCAAATTTCTAAATATTTTAGTGAGATGTAAAACAAAGCAACAGTAAATATTGTATTGTTAAAAAACATCTTTAATCAGTATTAGTCAATTTTACAATATTTTACGAGTTATGTGGCAGTGTGAAAACACGTTATTGTAATGCCATTAATTGTAATGCCATTTTTTCACCAAAGGTGTGTACAATACAGCAAAAATAAGAAATAAATAACTCACCGTAACAATAAGACCTGTGCTTAAGAGCTTGCTTTACCATCGCTAATGTAACACTCGGAGTGTAGAGGTATGCACAGGTGACTATTACTTCACAAAAAAAAATCCAGTCATTTATCAAATAAAAAACCTGCCAAGCTCAAAAAAATAGAAACAAAGGAAATTATATCAATTATTTATTTATTTATGTGTGGCATGGTAATAAATATCCTTGGGTGGTTGGGGACTGCTGCTCTAATGCTTTAATGTTTATCGGTTAATTGTGAAATGTAACATTTTGCTGACCGTCATGCAGTGTTCATTCATGTTTACTACAGTAATGTATTTTGGAAGGATCATAGGTTTGGTGGATATCAATACATGTAAAGAAGAAGGCAAATGGAAGAAGAAGATGAAGAAGAGGAAGAAGATGAAGAAGATTTATTTCTCTGATCAATTTAAGCTTGTATTTTCTCTCAAAATAAAATAGTTTTCAGTTGTTCTAACTGTGAGAGTGTCTGGGAACTGTGAGAATTAGTGGATGATAATCACTGTAAAGAAGCAGAAGAGGGTGCATTGTGGGTTTGGTGGACACCACTAGATATAAAGAATAATAAAAAGAGATGGATGGATTTTGAAATTGGTGAAGATCCGTTAACTTTAAGAAGAGGAGGACGTTTTTGTGGAATTTGTGGATACCAGTGTATGTTAACCCTCAGAAGTCTGTGCCAATCACAGCGGCTGTTTTGAATTAAATAGAAACGATGCAACCCGTTGTTTAATTTTGATTTCCAATAGTTTTTGATACAATTTTCACATTGTTTTGACCTTGCTTTTGCTTTTTGGGGAAATTTATTAATTTTTATTTTGTCTCAACAATTTAATTTTTTTTTGCTGTAAGAAAATACAAAATTGAATACTCATCATTTTTTTTGTTAAATTTCTGGTTTGTTGTGTAATTATTGTGTAATGTAATTTAAATATTTTCTGTCAAAAGAAGCTGGGGTTGTACTAAAAAAAAAAGATATTAAGCATTGCCACAAAAACTGTTATAAAGATCAATGTAATATATTATTAATATTAGATTATTAAAGCAAATTGGAAAGTAGTAAAATGTTCAACAATGCCCCAGACTTCAAAGGGTTAAAAATAAGATGATGCATGAGTAATTGGTCAAAGAAAATCACAATAAAGTAGAAGAGGATACATTGTGGGATGCCAATCGATAATGAATAAGACTAAATATAATTTATATGACAGAAAATATATGTTGTTGCACATAAAGCTATAATTTTACTTCCAATTTAAAAACTATGAAACTATTGAAAACAAACTTAAATCAGATTTGGTCACTCTACAGGTTTGTCTCTGACAGACTCACAAACAAGCCGGATTCTGATCGAATTACAACCATCTCCCTGACTAATCTGCTTTTGAAATACACTCTCATCTATGAACCTGCTCAGCCATTTAATACTGATGAGGCCTCAGGAAATGAATCCACCATTAAACAGTAAATTCACCCTTGATGGCAAGCTGGTGGATGAGCGCCCAGCAGCCTGCAGCCAAGCATCAGCAAACACAACTATCAACACATGCTTTCAATCACAGATGCCGCAAAGGAATTAATTATCAAGTGAAAAGTGCTGGATTTTTCTTCATGCTTTAGACACCTCTGCTGCCTCAGAAGTCAATCAGTATAAACAAAAATGCAGATAAACAAACACTTTATACTAAAGAAAATTCTTACCAGATCCACGAGTGTCTCCGGAGAGGAAGGCTGCTCAAGCGTTTCATTCTCTCCTCTCGAACCCTGTGATTGCGGCCGGACTTCATTGAATTGCAGACCTTCAAGAGTTTCTCAACAAGCTCTCCGCTAATACTTCTCATTGAGAGAGATGACTCTAAGCATTCAGAGGCTTCGGGATACTAATTTCCACTGTCCCATGTGCTACTTCTCTCTGTTACTCAAACATAATGTTCAATAGAGTTAAAAACAACCTCTCGAAGAACAAAATAACTCTAAATGCTGATAATGTAGTCTATGAGGTCTAAATACAGCGGCGTCAGATGGAGAGTGCTGAGCTGTTCCTGTTCTGTCTGACGTTATTGTGTTTATCTGGAAAACGCTTGACCACATTCCTCCTTCCTATCCACATGAAGATATCAAGTCTTTGTTTTTTCCTGTAGCCAGTGATATATTTCCTCTAACAGAGGGCAGAGCATAGAGTTCAGCAAGCAAACGACTCTAAATCCATCAGCATTTTGGTTTACCCAGCTTTTTCCTGAACATTTAAATCATTGAGGGCTACTATTGTGTTCCTGGTGTTAGTTTTTACGTCAATGACTGGGATTCAAAGCCGAGATTTGCAAAAACCCCATTCAAAGCAGTGTATGATTGGGTAAGCAGTTAATAAGTCAGATTTTAATTGGTTTTGATGGTCATCTTTTGACGTACACAGATTTTTTTGATTGACTTTTGAAATACATATATTTTACTGAGACAACAAGAGGTGGTGACCGGTCATTCATGTTTTTTACAGTGATCCTATTTAGCAGTATGTAACCATCTAGTGGAGTAGAATGATCTGACTGCATTTACTATGGAATACTGTGCTTTAACAACAAAAAGTGGCAGATTTTGTTTTCAAATGAATGATGTACATGGATTAAATGAGCAAAATGATAAGCTCTTCACAACAACTAGGAACAATCAATGTGAATTGACTTTGGAGCAAACAACCCTTATAACCTCAGTATTCTAATTAATTATTGGATTGTACAGTCTGACATTGAAGCAAATGTCTTTAATTAAGATTTTTTTAGATTAAATATAAAATTAAAATTGTTTTTCTGATTAATATATATATCCATGAGATTTTCACAATATGTGGACAAATTTTGTATTTCAGTATGAGCTTTGGATTATAAATCATATTCCTTATCAGATGTTTGTTGCAGAGGCAATTTCTCCCCTGGACAAAACAACCCTGGTGAATGAGTATGTTTGTGTGGGTGGAAATCACATTGCAGGGCCGGGTGAGACTCTCTATTCTTGCTTAGATCTTCCTCCCTCGTGACATTTGGTCATCTTTTTCGACCCCATAACGAAAGCCCCTGCTGCCCTCTTCATTTCAGTGGCTAAAGCATATTGATTCTGTCAGTGCAACCACACTGTAGCTGCTTAACACTACAAATGATACTTCAAACTGAGAGGGAAATAGAGAAAAAAATTTGGGATGCCACACAAAGCTACAGTGAAAACAAGAGATACTCAAGAGATTTAATTTTTAATTTAACCCACAGAAGCACGTTATCTGTCATCTAACCAAACCCATTTCATTTTCCGCTCATGTTTTTATAAAAAGATAAACTTCATACCAAGTGGGATTTGCAGTGCTCTGAAATTATTTTTAGATAAAAGTCTTTGGTGTAAGATTTGTACTATATTTTCCTTTTCAAGGAAGCATTTATCCAATCAAAGCTTAACTTTTTGGCACATGTTTAACATCCTTGGAACTTTTAACTGTGTAAAAATAATCGTCTAGAAATGTGTTAACTAAACGGTTACCAGCCCTTTGAGATTAAAAAAAGGGTATGCGCATGAGGTCAAAACCTGGCAAAAAGTCTATTCAGGTTGCTAACGGTGAATGTGAGTTTGACCAGCATAGATGTTGAAAATGGGGGAAAGTGACTGACTGTGCAAACCAATTTTCAAAGACATCAGGGACACAATTCTGCTGGTTTCCAGCCAAATTGTTTCCTGCAATTCGAAGAAAAAACTGGAATCCAGAAGCTGAAACTTATATTAATGGTAGCCATTTCATGACCCTGACTTAGTGATAGCTTTACAGAAACCCTAACAGATAAAAATTGCAATATAATTATTTGTACATAGTTGATAGATATCTTCATCGCATTATTGTCCATGATAAACCCCTCTTTAATGAACAACCAGTTTTTAAGGATTGTATACGCCTTTAAACTTTGTTTTGTGTACTCTCCCAGTGTCAGTAACATATACATCTCATGGAAATCCAATTTCTGGCCAATTGTTGCTGGTCACCTGGTAAGTTGTGGGGATTACCATCAAATTCTTTTCAACTTAAGAATTTAATCATCATCAGATCCTGAGATTATGCACCTTTTCATCGCAGCCATTTAACTGTGTTTTGGCACTCAATCCCAGTGATAGGGGTGTGGCCTGGTCAGAAAGTGACGCCTATGCATATCCTCAATAAATGTATTCATTGTGTATTTGTTAAGTACGATTATTATATTTCTCAACACAAACAGTACATACAAACAAATAACAGATAACAACACATATACACACAATCAATACCTTAATGGTAAACCTTGTTAAAAAGTGGTTACAAATCAGTGCAAATCGACAGTTTCAAAAGGGTCGATTGTTCAAATCCTTAAGTACACGACACCATTCTATGGTCTACTATTGAAAGTGGTTAGATCTCTTGTTTTCAAGCAATTCCATAAGTTACACCTCATTTGAGAGACATAACAGTTGAAATGTTTATGAGGGCAAGAAGTTGCGAAATGCAGACTGGTGGTAAACCACTTAATGGATAAAAATAATGTTTTTAAAATTAATTATTTGCCAAACCACCCAGTAAACATTTACTGAGGCATAAACATCCAAAAAGACGTTGATTCTACTATTTCCGAACCAACATCAGCTCCAGGTTGAGGGTGTGCTCCTGTTTTTAAGTACTGGTCAAAAGTTTCACAGAAACATTTTAAAAGAAAAATGTACTCTAATGCTTTGCTTGGACTCATTTTATATAAGAAAGTTCCATTTATCTTCAGCAGTCAAATGGTCAGGTCTGTCGATGTGCCACAAAACAATACAATAAAGTGCTTGTTGATTTTAACCACCACGAAACGTAACAAACAAATCAAAAAATACATTTGACAAGAAATTAAAATACAGGGTACACTAATATGTTAGATTTATGAACATATGAAAATAATGTGTAGCAATTCTCTCTGCTTAAATTAATATTATGGGGGAAATTAATTCAATTGTATTTGTTTTTAAAAAAGAGCAAATCCCATTATCAGGTCACAACCCACAACTACTTTATCTCCATTTTCATTGCTTTAGTAAATCTGTCAAAGGCAGGTATAAAAAGCTGCTGAAAATCATCTCAACATTTCTCCCTTCAAAAGCATTTACAGGAGATATGCCTGGAGTCATTTTTTACCCTCGTCATTGCATAACATGCGTTTGATGAAAGCTTTTACTGTAAAAAGATCTATAGAGCATAAATGTATGGATGCAAGGCTGAACTGTAACCTGGTTAGTGCATTATGCAATAGCTGCTTTCTTTTTTACCAATTATCTGTGACCATTATCAATCTCCCCTATTTCCACTTTATTCACTTGTTAAACTCGTGTACTGACTGACTGCACAAGAAAAATAAAATACAGTACATGCTGGTATGATCAGAGATGAGTGCAAGAGGGAGATGGTTTTACGACTCTTCAATGAGGGTCCTACAGGGATCGCTCAAGCTAGTCGTCTTACCAGCTCCCAAAATAGACTTTCTGCATTGCGCCAGCAGTCTTATCTTGCCGTCAGATGTTTATGTTATCTCTCTCAGAGGGGATCATTCTACTTCTTTCAAAGCCATTTTACACATTTCATTTTCTCCAACCGGGCCACCAGGATGGAGATACATAACAGCACCCGGGGTCTTCAAATAAAATCTACTCATCAACAGAGAAGCAAAGAGGCCTTTAAAGGCATGACCACAGGGTGGTCTATTAGATTTCATTCAGGTTTCATAGGATCGTAGGAGTCTTTAAACTTCTACATAGAGAAAATGACAACTGCCAACACACTTTGCTTGCTGTGAACTCCCAACTGAAAACAGCCAAATTTAAAAAGAGCGAATCCTTTTTGTCAATGTAAAAAATTCCTAGTTTAGTTTGGGAAGAAACTAGATTAACAAAATTTAAAAATGAAGACATTTTTTGTCTGTACAGCCAGTGTAATTTGTGGAACCAATCATTTTAAATGATGTATGGATCATCTTACCCACTGATTCATGTCCTGAACGAACGCCATTTAATCCTAACAGGAAATAATCTTAATTTCACCTGAATTGTGGGAGGAAAAATCAGAACCATTGTACATTTGTAAATTGTAGCTGCACTGAATAAAAGTGATCTCATGTAAAACACTCATGACAGGATACTGTATTGCATTTAATTAATGAACAGTTTGAAATACATAATTTCACATAACAGATTACCGGTTTAACCATTACCGACAGTTATGAGATGTAAAACAAGACAAAATAGTACCAGAACACATGAAAATGGGCTCTTGGTTAAATTGCCTGAAAAATAACCTGTCTACAAAAAGTTATAACCCAATTTATGTGCCTGAAACAAGGCGCAGTCGAATATCTTTGTTATATTGCTGGTGCTAATGAATTACTCACGTCCTGGGACTAATTTACATAATTCCAATTCTCCCCCAAAGGCATTATTCATTCTTTACCATTTCCGAATTCTCTTATTGCTTAAAACAGAACAGGAAGCTGAATGTGAAATCAGCCGAGGGAATCCTGAGACCCAGTTGCTATTGCAGCTATCAATGTCACATGAGTCTTGTCGGCCATAGCTCTGCTGTACTCAGTAATTAATGTCACAATCTAATTAACCTTGACCTCGTCTTGATGTTTACTTTGGTGCTCATAGCAGATTAGCAGTGACAATGGAAACAAACATACAGCCATGGCCAAAAATGGTCTGGGAGATTTTCTTTAAAATCTCAGGCAGCATTTAAATGGCTAAAGTCAAAATGACATATGAGTAAAGTAATAACACATGCTCTTGATATCAAAGGTATATTATACTCCATCTATCGCACATACGAGTGTCTGCCGGCAACAGTGAAGCATGGTGGAGGGTCTTTGAACATTTGGGGCTGCATTTATGCAAATGGAGTAGGGCTGGGATTAGCTACTAATTAGTTGGGGGGCCACATGAGAAAACCAGGATGTTGGTCTTCCTATTGAAAATGCAGTGTATGATAAAAAAGAGGTTAGGATGAGATGTTAAGATAATTTTTAAAAAGTGCTGAAGTGTAACCATAGCACCATGAACAAAAGTACCCAGCAAAGCTTTTAAACAATTAATTTTTTACAAATTGGCTTCATCACTATCTTTTCACCATCAATAGGCTATTGTGTGATGTGTTTTTACATCGTTCACATGGTGGATGAGGATAACCCTCGAATTTGTAAAGCAGCCCATTTAATTTATTGGGGGGGGGGGTTCTATCATTAAAGAATTATTCAATTATTCATAATCAGCCTTGCTCTGCAAAACCTAACCCATTACAAGTCAAAGTGAGCTTTTACACAGATATTTTTAAAGCAGATTGATCTGATATGTTCATAATTATTAAGTACAGATAAATGTTTAAATATATTGTAGAGATTTTTGGTTTTGACACTGATACATGAACTGTATTGCTCTCCTTATAGACGCCCACACATTTTCTACTGAGCGCCTTACAAATATCGCCTCTGGTGTGAGTTGGCCAATAACTTTTTCATTGGACAAGCAGTCACTTTATCTCTCCTCACTCAATCACTCCCAATTCTTCCTATTCATTAGTGATAATCTCACTGAAAGACCTTTTATAGAGTTTCCAGCCTCCTGTGCTCATAGCAGATGAAACAGAGATCTTTTAAAAAGCTAAAAACAGCAGAAAAACAAACAATAGAATTATGTAACAGAAATATACAGTCAGAGAGATGGGGCCAACAGTCACAAGCTCATTGTTATTCATACTAATCATTCCTCCTCATCAATTTACCGTAGAGAAGAAAGCTCCTTTTAAAGAAAAGCGTTCCATGTATTATTGCTATTGTTACATTAATAAGGGTCAGGCATTTGACGTGTGATGTAAGTGAGAGGATCTCATCGAATCACACTGGGGAATTGAGTCGTGATGCAGAGCTTGGTGAAGGTAATGTCTGCATTAACAGGACACATAAAAAGCCTCGTGTAAAAGCCAGCTCAAGCAGGACCCTGGTTGTCGAGGAGAGCAATGAATTATTCACTTCTTGCCTCAGAGATCCTCACGGCGGATAGGAATAAGCTGTTTTTTAAACTCTGGCTAGGTGGGATGTGAAAATAATTTTTTATCCTATTTGTGGAGACAGGTGCTTTGAATATAACTTTCCCTAAATTTCATAAAAAATCGTCAAATTCATTTAATTCATTATAGGGTAATGGCAAAGCACTTTGGGGCGAAAGATGGGTGTACACCTTGGACAGGTGTCCAGTCCATCACAAGGAAACCCACATTTACTCCCTAAGGGGGAAGTTTGATCATTCAATTGCATGTTTTTGGTCTTGTAAGCATGGTGAGCATGGTGCAACCTTGCAACCTACGTAAGCATGGTGAGAACCTTGCAACCTTCTTACTAAAAGTCCACCCCCCTTGAACGCCATAATATCACATTTTAAATAGAAACAATATTTAATAAAAAAAAGTCTTTTTTTTTGTGAAAAATTATATTTATGCATTTAGCATAAATTGGTCTTCTGTTATATGAAATAGTCAATTTATACCGTATAATAAACAATGTCTGGCTTTAAATGGTCCCATTTCTAGTCAGAGCCAATTGTGTACATTTACAATTAACAGTGCTGTAAGGGTATAAAATACAAAATAAAAAAAAATTTTCATTCCTAATTGTTGTACTTCTTGCAAGGAATCATCAAAATTAAACCTTGATTGTTACAGACGTTACATGATTACTGTAAAGAATCATATGTTCAATAGGCATCAGATGTAAAAGAAAACCTTTCTTTGTTAGGGTTTTTAAAAAGCTCTAAATTACAGATTCACAGAGTGGGCTTTGGGAGTGTGCGTGTTCACATATTGCTATTAAACTGATTAAAAAGTCTTTTCAAACATGACATTTGTAGTATGAAGAGCAACCATTATTGGATTACAGTTATCTGACAAATGAAAACAATCAATCACAAAAAGATTAGCAACACCCCTAGGAATGCGCTGTTTAATGTCAAAAGTTCATATGTTTTCCTCAGTTTAAAACATTTATGAATGCATTCTGGATACGACATAGTGGATTGCTGTGACTGTATACCCCTCTATGTCTTAACACTTCCATAATCAGCCATTTGATGCTTCAGTAAGCACAGCTATTAAACAAAGGATGAGCACAGGGCTCATTACAGCTCCAAATTATTGGAAATAGCATTAGTCAGGGGATTTCCCCTACAGTGACACTTCACAGCATAACAAGTACAATTAGCACATTCCTTATGCAAAGTGTGCAAAAGTGATAAGTGGCTTTTTGCGCTCTCAAGAGTAGTTAGTCTCACCTTTGTGAGACAGAACTAAGAACAGAACAGATGAATGCTGATATACATTATGTATGTGTCCATCATTTTAAGCATTCAAGAGTATTTACACAAATAATTATACTGTTATATCAACGGTAAACATGTTTTAACACTTCCCCATTTAATAAGGAGTTAATTCAATTAACATGGTGTTAACAGTTAACACCGGGGCAGTGTTGATATAGGTTTACACCACTGATCGCAGTAGTATTAATTTAACACTGACAGTTTTGCTGTGTAGCAGTGATCCATATTTGAACAAATATAGTCCCTTTACACCGTGGTAAAACTCATAGGAATACTAAGAAAACCTGTCTGTAACATTTAAACTGCAATAATCATGTTTCCTACTATTTACTACTTCTGTGTTTCTGTACTTTAACGCACACAATGTATTTAACGGTCCAATCCACTCTCAAATGTGTTTTATTTACTACTTATTACATGTGTTTTAGCACTTTTACTGTACAATATCTGCTACAACGGCTTAATTCAAGTGGATTGCTCACTAACTTAATAAATATAAAAGTTAGCGAATAGGACCATAACTTTTTTTATGTTATAAGCTTAAAAGTATAGCATTAAGCTTAACGATTGTGCCAATCTGTTTTCCCCCAAAGGAGTGGTTGTAACACTTTTGTCATGATTTGAGAAAGAAATATTTTCTATGTTACAATGAACGTGTGTATGCATGTCTTAAAAACTAACAAGAGGAAAAGAGACTCAATTCTAAAATAATCATGGAGCCAATGCAGAACCAATTCAACCTTTGGCATGAAAGCAGCCAAAGACAAAAAAGAAGCAGTGAAGTGTGAGAAGAAGGCCACAGTAAACCCAATATAGCTCAGAGGCCATTAACCCAGTCTACAACCAGAGCTATGACAGACTACAGTGCATTAACGACAGCACACAAACAGCACCCTCCTGATTAAATAATGCAACCGGCTCAAACTGTGCACTCGTTGCTTAGAAGTGAGTGCTGAAGAGGCAGATGAGAGACTCACTCTTCGCTGAGAAGGCAGCATTGCCAAAGGGGAACATTCAGAGGCTGTTGAGTATCGATCTGTTGATCTTTTGTGCTCTGTATCCTCGCACCTCAGTTCTGTGCATGCAGATCTATGCTGAATCATGGGGTATTTTTACAGCTGGATGATTAAGTATGGCATAACATCCTCCGACTCAAACTGGGAAAGCTTCTGTAAGAGCTTGAAAACAGCTCAGAATCATACAATCCAGCCGGTACTTTTAGCATCCAAGATGAGCTTGAAAAAATGCTTGCAGCTAAAACATCTTTTAAGAAATATCTATTATCCCAATATTTATTTATGAATTTCTTTGTGTGGGGAAAAAAACCTCACAAGATTTACTTCTATTCAGTTAGCAGAAACCATTCATCTAAATCAAATCAGTTGACTTTTAAAAGAATTGGACTGCAACACATGGATTCAAACCAAACCTTACAGCCCTGAAGATTCATCTATAATATAGTGACATCTACAGTAAGGTCTAAAAATAAGGCTCTTTCCTGGCGGTAATAATTCATTGTGGATTCTGTCTCTAACAGACAGCTCTTTTCCCTGGTCCCTGTCTTGAAAGGACAAAGCGGTTGGGCAACCAGTCAAATGAGTGACATTTATATGAGGACACAAATGCTGAATCCAGAGAGAAATGTCAAGTTTTGGTATTTTGTTAATTGGACAAATTCTTAATATCTCTCTCAATCTTCTATAGACACACAGTCTGTTTGCACTTCTTGAAAACGTCTTTCATCGCAGTAGTTTCAACACACTCTCATGCATCAGATGTGAGCATGGCTCTGTGTTAGTGATCTGTGAAGTTGGCACTGGTTATCTTTACATGGCCAACTGCTGA
The DNA here is from genome assembly GCA_007224835.1 of Danionella cerebrum. Taxonomy (NCBI): domain Eukaryota; kingdom Metazoa; phylum Chordata; class Actinopteri; order Cypriniformes; family Danionidae; genus Danionella; species Danionella cerebrum. The sequence continues at coordinate 28,070 of SRMA01026030.1, forward strand.
GACTGTCAAGTAGTGGTCATCTTGCTTAATGGCTGCATAGACAGAATTAAAAAATCTGAAATGATATTATTTAGCTAATCAATATCTTGGTTATAGTTTAGTAAAAAGTGGTTAACTATGTTAATTGGTCAGTGCTTAACAAAGATCTACCTCAGTGGTCAGGTTTGTTCAAAAAGGCAAGACGTGTACTTATGTATTGAGATGTGTAGTCAATATCATTGCTTATATGTTCTGCAACCAACTGACCCATAACAGACCTTCTGTGATGCTGTACCAGTTTTCATGAAATGCGTATCAACCTACATATGGATCTATGTCTAAATGAAGGCTACAACCAGATGTGCATTGCATCGATGTGCAAGTTTTATTCAGCATTAAGACCTCTACAATCCGAACTGAGATTTCCACAAATATTGGTGCTCTTTGTCTGAGTCAAAGAAATATTGGTGCAACGATGCTCCCTGCCTGAAAATGGAGTTTGTGGTACAACAGATGCACTCCGCGCCACATAGGGAAACAGGAAAGAAGAAGATAGTGTTTGTGGCTGATCACAGGGAGCTGCTTGACAAAAATATGGAGAAACAAGAGAATTTGTGGCGAAAAGTTTACTGCTGCTTCTTGTGCTTTTTCACAAGGTGAGGCTTCTAAACCATATCTCCAAGGAGCATTTTTTATCACTATAGATTTTTTATCTCAATGGAATTTGTGTGTACCATTAACTACGCAAAATTAAATATTAAAACATGAAAAAAATTTTGCCCTTTTTAAAAAAGTCTTTTTATTTTACATTTTCTCCATTGACTTACATGAGAGAGTGGAGTTTAAAAAACAGCACTACAACCTACTGAGAGGGATGATTGAGGTGCTTTGGTCTGGTTCAGCAGGCCATGCGAGACACACTTTCCCAGGACTCATCAAGACTTTGCAGCGCAAGCACAGCTAAGGAAGAAAGTCTACAGGAAATCATTTTTTGAGCACTCTTGTAAAACTGTGAGTAATTCAAGAAAATCAAATGAACCATTGAAAACGTAGGTCTTGCTTGGCCCCCTTTACACAAGGTTTTCAGATCCTGTAATCCGGGCCTTTCTGGTCTATGACCAATTGTAGGTGGACCATTGTGGAACTTACTCCATTTTTATATTTTCTAGCTTTTATAAGTACTTCTTCATCCTATGCTCACAACAAGTCTCCCCTTTTGATAGATCCCAGCCTAACTGATCTAAACCTCTTTTTTCTTACAAAAATTTTTTATAACCATATTAATCCAAACATCTGATTTCATTATGCCTCAAATGTACATTTAAAAACAAAAGTTTTTAACATAAAAAAATGCTACTGTTATATCAAACGCGGAAATGAAACATAGAAATTAGGTTTTCAAGTAATTGGTATAAGCATAATAATGCATACAACTGTAAAAAGAGTGGCCATTATGTTGTTTCAAGCTTATTTAAACATTTTTAATTTTCCTTGCTAGCTGTTTTTCCTTGCAAAACATATAATTCCCTCTCTGCATAGACTTTCTTAAAATGATAAATACCTTCCATAAGCAATAACAGCACTCTTGGGGACACAGTCTGTCCTTCTGTTGCATGAAACACAGTAATTCAATCTCTTCTGAATGTCTGCCAGGGCCAATTAAAATTCTCAGGAATCTAATCCACATCTGCCTTTAACAGAACTCACACAAATAAGCATGCAAATGCAAATATGAGTACATGAACAGCACACTTCATGTTTCAAGTCAAGGCTAGTCATTCCATTAGGTTTCCTAATTCTCTGTACTATAGATGCTTGGCTTGGTTTAAAGCCTCCTGTGTTTTTTTTTATAGAACATGTCAAGTGGCATCGCTAATTTTAGGCAACATCAGCTCCTGGCTACATTAAAATCTTTCAAAATTAAAACTCAATTTTGTCAAGTAAATGATATTTCAAAAACTCCCGAAAAAAAAACACATTTTAAAAAAGTCTCTTTTTTAATCTTCTCATCCTTTCAGATCTTTATGTCTTGTGCCATCATTAATTTCTGGCCTCACAAAAATAAGTTTATGCTAAACACAAAAAAATGAGCACAGTGATCATCGCTATTCAAGTGGAATTTATTTTCCACCTCAATCTATCTAATCAACTCCCCTGATCGCAGTTAAATCAGAGAGGAAGTGATAATACTACTAATCCAGCATGCTTCAATGAGATCTTGCATTTGCTGTGGGTTGAGCCATTTCATTGCAGCTAAAAATAGGCAAACAGTGCAGTTTATCCACTATTTCCGTGCATCATTACTTTGTTTTGATTGCATTTGCAATTAAATCAGGCTCTCTGGGATTATGAGCATTGTTGCTGCTCACCATGGAAACCAGAGTTAATTCAATATGTGAAGGTTGCTTAAGTCTGTGCAAGATTTCAACAAAGCACATAGCAACACCAGACTGATGGCAGGGTGATGTGGGCTGGTTATCTCTAACCAGTTATCTCTGGAGAAGGATGTGAAGAAGAAAAGGGAAACCAATCCAGGTGATATCTATTCTCTATTGTCATGGCAGGTCCACTGCAAACAGATTTAAATGAATTTCTATAAATAGACTTCCTGTGCAAAGAGGGGTCTTGGACCTTGCTGGAATGATATACTGGGGCTAGCAGAGGGGCAACAATTATTTCTGAGCAAATGTTGAGTTACTCATGCACCGGCATTGTTCGAAACCTTTGGAAAAAAATGTGAAATTGTATAAAAATGCTGTTTATTAAATTAGGGTTGTTATATTTAGATTTAGTATTACATTTCCTCTACCTTCTATATCTGTACTGCCATGTTGAACACTAATCCAACAGATAAAAATAAACTATGAAAAAAAATAGAATGTTCTTGAGGTCTTGATCCTTCTAAATGGTGTAACTAATTACTCTGATACAAAACATTGATAAATATGAGTGAAAATTAGATAATTCCATCCCTAGTTTGAACAATTGCAAAAGAAAAGATTTTGGACATCACATACTCGTTTCGGTTTGTTGGCAGGTCTGTGTCACACTCATTTTGTTGCAGAGAAGCTGTAGTTGTGTTATCATAAATGCCAATTCAGAATCAATGAGAAAACAACAATAAAGCTAGAACAAAAGAGAGGAGGTTCTGTTGATTGAACATGTCGTTTTGCGTTGTTCTTGAAGAAAGGTCTTGTTGTCTTCGTGACACACTTAAAATGTTGTATCATATTACATATGAGGCACTGCCCCATGGGTAATATCCACATCAGTAATCTGCAAGGCTTAATAAGTAAGAAAGATGTAATTAAACCAGTTAAATTTTTTTGGTGGGAATAAAATGGTTGAAAATTTTGAGTCAGCAAACCCTTCTTTTAAAGTGAAGATAATCAATTGTTTACACTGTTAAAAAGGACTAATGTACTTATAAACCAACAAGTACTAGATATTTGGCATATAAGAGCCAAAATATGGTCCTACAGCTATAAAACATCTGTTCTACCTACAATCAGAGATTTTTATGGAAAAAAAGGAAGGAATAAGCCAGTGCTATGGAGAACACACCTGATCCACCATCTTCACTTTACAGATGTAAATCATAATATATTAACAGCACCAAGCTTCTCACGCATGCCTTGAATCACCTTATATCTAGATACACCTTGTTTTCTAGAAGGTGAATTTGAAAAAATAGAATCTTGTCAACTGCATTTAGATCAAGTCAATGGAGCCATTGCTCAGTTTTGACATATCTAATGTGGTGAGCTCCCAGGCAGTCGTAAAGAAGCTGTGATTTGTCACCGCAAAAGGTTATTCTGTCACCCCTCCCTTACCCTGAAACACATATGGGAATAGACAGGTTGACGTTAATGTTGCCTCTGTTCTCCCTGAATTAGAGTGTCAGTCCAGCAGAAGCACAAATAAATAACCCAAAGATCTAATGCAGCAGGCTAATTTTGTGCGTGCAGAGGAGGCAATACTGCACCTGACATTAATCAACTATTCTGAGACATAAAATGAAAACGACTGAGCTGGCAGAGGGCATGAGCTTTTTAGAGACACATTCAGCTGATTTCAGTCCTACACTAGAAGATGAGTAGAGAGACAAAAGCCTACAGGGAAAAGAAAGGCATGGTGTCTAGCAACCTGGCTTTATCTGGAAATATGTCAAATGCAAACTGCCATTTCTTTGCATGATGGGTTAGAGCTTTTGGTATGTGCCTGCATGCACACAACGGTGCAAACAAAGCCATGAAAATCCCCATTAGCATGGAGAGTCAATCAGCTCCATAAGGATCATCCTGGCAATTGAACACCCAACTAAACTCTAATGGCACATCAACTGTGAGTGATTCATGCTTTTTTACTCTGTGTTCATTATCCGAAATGACCAAAACACTTGGTGTTCCTACATGATAAAATCTTCCATTGACCCATTGAAACACGCTTCAAATACAGGAAAAAAGAAGCTCTTGATTCTGCTAGACTTTTTTACACATTAAAAATTCAGAAAGGACTGGTGAATGTAAACCTGGGAAGTTTATAAAAATGAAGAAATGTAAGTATCGCCAATACAAACATAACAACTAATATTCTTTATTTTATATTTGAATAAATATTAAAGGTTAGTTCAACCTACTCGTCATCGTGCAGAACTAGACAGATAGTTTACTAAAGGCATCAGGATTATGGCACATATAGTTAACTAGGGATAGCACAATACTCTGTTTTTTACCAAAACCGAACGGTACACCATCCTCGGTTCAAACACGCTTGTGAAATGCAGTTTTTCAGTTCCTCGTTTGAATAACTCCCAAAAGTATTATTATTTCAAAATGCCTGGCAAACTACATAATACATATGTGAACGCATTTCTGGAGCAAATGAACCGCTCCTTGTGTAATTATACTATCAGTGAGCGCTAAAACTAGAGGAGGGTGGGACTTCTCCTCTGTCACTCCCTTAGCCAGCACTGTGAGGAGGCTTTAAACCTGGACACATTTAAGCTTTGTAGTCGATTTCGACAAAGATGTGAGAAGAACATCAAATATGTAAAGTTCTTTTAGTGCCCGAGCAGAAAAGCCTTATAAAATGTAAAGAAATTGTTGCAGATATTGCTTTGCACCTACAACAAATCACCAAGGCTGTTCATAAAAGTGCTATTTTATTAATGAGACTGCTCTAGAATGTAACTGATCCACAGGGACCTGAGTGTACATAACACACTAGCAACACGTTTAAAAAGCTCATGTTCTCTGTCTACTTATCTCATGATATTTAGCTGCCAACATGGAAAATATCCCAAGAAGGTCATGACAACATCAAAAAAGTAAATATCAGGCTTGGGCTCTGACATTTACTAAGGCCCTATGAGCTTAACCTTACGGAAAACTGGCAGGCTGATTTGTGTTTCATAATATAAACATATAAAAACTGTCCCTCACAATCACAGTAGGCCTATTGCCAAACATGAAAACACAAATCTCTACAAAGAAGGAAATGTAATGGAAGAATGATGTGGCTCCGTGCCTACACAGATTATTTGTAAGGTTTTGGAAAAATTGTACATAGTGGATTCAAAACTAGTGCAACAAATTGCTAAGGTCAATTTAGAGGCACTGAACATATGTCAATTTCCACCATCTCTTTCTTGTTCTTTTTGCCTCAAAACCACTGCTCAGTTTCCTCTGAAATGGATACTGATGAAATTTGTCTCTTAATAGATATAAAGTGCTACAGAAACTCCACTCTGTTCGATGAAAATGCTGTTTATGGTTCTCTCAATTTATTAAGCCGGATATCGTTTAGTTACATAGTGACTATTACAGTATGTTAAAGCCATCGGCTGCACCAGATAAATGCTTTTAATACTTGCAAGTAAAAGTTATTTTGAAATATGGCCTAGCAGCTTGTAACTGAAAGCATAACTTCAGTGTCTGCTCAATCATTCGAGAAAGTAGGAGCTTAAACGCTGTCATTCTGCATGTACCTTATATCAAGTAAATGTCAAGTACTCTTCCCTGGATCTTGAATTGTCACATTTCACCTAAAACAGCTTTGAAGATGTGTCAATTCTCCTTCTCGCTGTCAGACTGAATTAAACAATTTTTGTGTTGTTTTTATACAATTTGGGTATAAAAGTTACTGCACTGTGAAATGTGCAGATAAGTGGTTCTGAAATAAAAATATTCATAATTATTGAGTACTACATTTTTCATTTTAGTATGAATTCATTTTTTCATTGAATAATGTGTAATATTGAAATGGACGTCATCAAAAACGGAGAACAAAATTAACATATGATAATGATAAAAAAGTAAAGCCAGAGAAACATGAATTAATTAGCTGTATCAACACTAGATTATCTCTGACTCCATAACACAGACATGTATCGTTCCGGAATGGGCTGTTTCATCAATAAAAGAAAGCGTTGTGTGTTACTGTGGTAGCAATATAATGTTCTTGCAAATATTGTAATAATCCATAATTATGAAGACACTGGAAGCAAGGTTTAAATGAAAATGCTTCTTTGTAATCTTTAAAACACTTAGAATGCTAAGTAGCTAACAAACTGCATAGCGAGTGAGAGAGAATGGGGGGGGGGGTGATTCCTGAGAGAACAGCCTGCTGCAGCTCTGAAAGAAGGGCAGATGTATTTCAGTCAACTTCATGTTCAAGTGTAACATCCTGTTTGTGATGCAACATCCTTTTTTAATCTCAGAACAATAAGGTTCAAAAGATTTTTTCTTTTACAATATGTCTTGTTAGTACTGTAGTGTTAGTACAATGGTGAATGCTACAGCTCTGTTTCAAGTGGAAGATCACCGGCCTATGGGACACAGTGGTTTTGAACAATCATCCACCCTGCTCTTTGGACCTATGATAGTGGCTATTTTATTCAATGTTGCAATCCGACGATCATAATGCTGTATATTCTCAATGGATACATATAATAGAATAAGGAATTGATCTCTGGACAATTCCAGTGATGAGCCTATGAGTGTTTTGTGCAGAAATCGAAGAGCTGAAGTGGAAGATATATTGCATTGAAAATGTCAAAGAGCAGACAGAGCAGCGAATAATATATGACACAGCACGTACAGTCTTATCTGTAGCACAGCGAGACGATCTTTCCTCTTCCACCGTTACCTGCTGCTCCTCACAATAAACTTCATTCAGCCTTGAATTTAATTTTATAGGATTGCCAAAGCACAGCTGCCCCCTCACTGTTCTTCTGATGGGCGCCATGGAGAAGGCAGTCCCTTTTATTTTTAAACACATTTGCTTTCAGTCGCACTGCGTGCTTTAAATAGATGATAGACAATCCATATGAAAGCGCACTTTTAATGTAGAAAGTATAGATTTATTTAAGCTATTTAATCAAAACTTGAACTAAACCTGCAATATAAGTAAATAATGTTCACGTTTACATGTAAATAAATGTTTTAATTTAGCATGCAAGCCATCTGCAAATGCAAAGAAAGCATCTGCTGTGTGAAAATATCTTAACCGCAAAAAGGAAATCTATGAGGGTTGGACTGCTGTGTTCTATACGCTGTGCATGTCTGATGGAACCATCTTCCAAAGGTCACTAAATTAATGACTACAGTGCAAGCCTCTCAAGAATCCAGCTGAGTAGGTGTTCTGCTTAGTATTACATCTTAAATGAGAGGAAATTGGTGGGTAATGAGATGCAGAAAGTGAACCGAGAGCAAAGATGAGGGTATATTTGTGCATTTATACACAGCGCAGGGAAAGACTGAGATATAATGTGTCTGTGAGGGATGACTAACAGGTTTCAAGAGCAGCGAGAAGCTGGAAGATTGCACGATTAATCAATACCATAGGCAAAGGATTTCTCAGAAGTTGCAAATCCACATTTGAAATAGGGATTTCAGCACATATAACTATTGATGGAGTATAAGTAGAAGTAAAAGAAAAGCTTCTTTATCTGTTGGCCTCACACATGGTGTATGTGTTTCTAGGTGTGGCTACGTACACTGTAAAATCAAACTACAGAGTATTAAAAAGCTGAAAGACAATCCCTTAACTAAAGCCACCAAACTCAGCCCGGAAAATTCAAACTCGTCTGACTTGTGTTGCTATATCTTACAACTGTAACTTAAACTGAGAATCTCATTCAAATTTCAGAAAGACAACACTTGCGGAGGCTATCAGTATTTGAATACTAGGTTCTAGAAGGGCTTTAATATTTACCATTAACATATAATGACCTATGACTGTTAATAAACTGGAAATAGCAATAAAAATATCTTCAAGATGAAGCATCGCAGAGAAATAGGGGTCTGTTTATGTTAAACAGTAAATGTATTACATCACTGACACACCTAAATAACAAATACATAGACGATAGATGCTGCAAACTTTGGACACTGAACCAGAAAATTAAAACAAGTATAATAGAAAATACAGCTTTTAATGTTAAACAGCTAAGAAACCATACAGCATTGAGAACAAAGAAGGAAAAGGGGGAGGGGAAAAGAGTATGAGAATGAAGCAGCTCTTTCAAGATTCAGAAAAGAAGAGAGTGAGAGATCGATCTACAACATCTTTACATAGCATAGCTGTGATGTAACTTCCTGTTTGTGATGTAACAAGATTTAACATACTTTTTTCTATTACAACCCACAACATCGGAGGGTCTCTACCACACAAAAACTGTGGAAAAAGAGAAACGAGCTCGAAACAATAAATTATTGTTCCATTTTCTGAATACGTGCTAATGAATCCAAGTCGGATGGTGATCATATGCAACCTCAAATTGGATGAATGGCAGGAAGAGGTCACTAGTGCATTGCAGGGACACACACACGCTCATCATTTACACTCATGTCTAATCCTGAGGGCTATTTAGAAACTCTTCGGGCATGGCTGCCAAATTGATGTCAAGACTGAACAGTGCAATAGAAAAAAATTCAGGTTAACAACCAGCAAAGCTGAAAGACCTAGGGTACCAGGATATTACTCTGGAATGATGACCAGAACGCTCGGGCTCTCTAATGCATCATTTCCATTTCAAACAAAATTGAACCTTCGTTTCAGCCGCTCTGCTCAGTTCTGCTTGGTGCATGGGGATAAATAAGGAACATCTCAACCGGTGAGAAGAACAAAGCTTAGGTTGGTTTCAATCAAAGCCTTGCTTTTCATTTCTGAAATGAAAGGAACAAAGGGGGGAAACAGTGGAGGGACATGGAGGCTCATTAGACCACTGCTTAATCAGTTCGCTAAAAAGCATCTGGGCTGCCAATACCCGTCCTCTTTCCTGCCCACATTGATTCATTATTTTCTCTTTTCAGGCAGCTCTCAGAACCCAAATCATGTGCCAAGTCCAAACTCACGCAAAGAGCCTCACAGCTTCTTCCAAGAGGCCTTTAGCATGCCATAATTGGCCTGAAAATCGACATCGAGTTTAAGGATCCTCACTCGTAAAAGCCATGGATGGCGACTTTGCAGAATTGACAGCATTGTTATGAAGCTGTGACCATGGAAACAGTCTCAATGTTCCAGACGCACAGAGTGCATTTCATGTGCCTCTCTGATGGTTTGAGAATTGCTTTAATTCTATTTGGGATTAAACGACTGGTCTGTGAGTTAATTCAATTGATTGTTTAATTTACTTTACCTTGTGCACAAATAGGACTTGCTGCTCATTATGTGGAAAAATTACACAAGGCTGGGTACATGGGGAAAATGAAGTAAACTGCATTTGCATAATTACTTCTAACAAACACTTTGCGCACTGCAGATGTGAGAAATGATTAACATATCTGCAACTCGAAAAAAAACAAATCTAGCTTTTTTTATCAGATGATTTCTAATCAGATAATTTCTTTCTATATCTTGCAAAGTATAAACGCAATGCTGAAAAATCCACTTACAGATGTTTTACCACTATTTCAGGAATTCAAATATAGAAGCTGGGTGCACTTGAAAATTGATGACACTTATTATTTTCAAACCATTACGCCAAATGTTTTTAGATTATCAGCAAATAAATTATCAAATGTAAAGTAAAACACAATTTTTGTCATTAATATTCCTACTCCTCACAAAAAGCCTAATGGATTATTTATTGCAGCATTTGCACTGCTCACAGCAGGTGCTTTGAAATCTGTCACTAATTATCTCGAAATGTATTGCTGAAGCTATTGGATCTCTTGCACTGATGGGGCTTTGCAGCTGTGCCTTAAAAGGCTTGAGTTTAGAGTCCCAGCTTCAGAGATGCAACAAAGCACAGCCGTTCTAAACTCAGTGATCACCAATTATGGTCTCTTTTCAAGGGACCCCATTTCAAAAACATAAGGCAGATATACATTTAAATGCACAAGTGTCTATTTGAGCAGAAAAATGGTGCAACTTTTACATTTTCTATGTGATTGTTGACATGTAGCATATTAGCAAGTAATTAATTACAGTAATTACATTAGATATTTACAGAAAATTATCAGGCATTTGAACTATTTATAAAGGCTTTTCCATTGCAACCAATGAAATCGACAGTGATGCTTTTTACCATTATGCTTTACATGGTTTACCTACAGTTGGAGCCGCAATCAATCTAATTTTGATTACGATATTGACTTCAGGCTACAACAATCGATAACGAAACATTATTTTGCCCCACACATGCATGCTATTGTCTCTCTTGTAGCATTCAATGGGAAGCATGCATGTTACCGTGTTGTGCGATAATCAATTGCTTACATCATGCTATAACTATATGGGGTTTGCATTTAGAAAATTTATCTACCAAATCTTGAACACAACAACTTAATAATTGCCAATGAGACAAACACACGTTAATGATTGTGTGCTACATTGAATCACATCAAACCGTACTGACATATAGGGCACTCCTTCACAAGATGTTTGGTTAAAATAATGTTCCACAGAGAGCACTGCTGGCCTTCTCTGGGGTAGATCTGTCTTTCTGTAAGTTTGACACTGTTAGATTAAATTAGCCAATACAAGATATGCATTGATGTCACTTTTCAACTGGGCCTCACACCCTTCATTGAGACTGGTTGTATGAAATGGTGACCCCAAATCTACGTTTTAGCTGCTGGATTCCAGTTATTTCTTTGAGTTTCAGTGATCCATTTACTTCTCCTTTCTTTGGTTTTCTGTAAAATGGTGTCTCTGAAGCCTTAAAAAATTAGTTTGAGTCTCAGCCATACAACTGGATGTTGATTATCTATAAGTACACCAAACAGGTAAAACTAAGAGCCTCAAATCCACAGCAATGTAAGTGCCAAAGTAACGTTTTCACTTTTTCAAACAGCTCTGTTTCGGCCAGGCTTTGTTCAAAAATGTCATCACACCAGTTGTGGTGAAGTACATTAGGCCTGTGTGCGTGAGCAGAACAATAAAGCAGTTCCATTAGCTTCATACTTGAATCAAACTGCCTACGAGGACAAATGTGAAGTGTCAGTATATGTAGCATCAGTTCACAGCATCCCTCGACTGTAAAAAAAAAAATGGTTCCTTGTCATCAACATGACCTTCTTTTGTCTCTCGATGACAGTCATGCTGTTGCATCTCCACAGAAAACAATTGCTTTGATCAAGTTAATGCCTTTCGTGAGAGCGGCTCAAGCTTCCCACGCTTCCCTGTTCAGTGGGGTGGCTGCAACTATGTTTACAAGAGGCTGTTTTTATAATACCTCAAAGTTTCATATACTGTGCGCCTTGCTGGTTGACTCGATCACCTCGGCTGAAGTCCATCTCTTCCCACGCATTCTTTTTTCCTGCCACTCCAGGACTTTCAAACTTTTCTTCCAGCACAATGCAAGCTCTCCACTACTCCATATGGAATAAATGTTCTTCGTTCTGCTGCTGTGAAACGCTGATTTCAACAAAGCTTTAGAAAGTCCTTGGACTGAATTGAGACGATGATGAGGAAAGGGACATAAAGCATTGGGGAAGGAAATCAATGTGTTGATGCAGGAGCTATGGTTGTGAGGGGTTATATGGATGAGCTGCTGTGCTGATTGTAGATCCGCTCTGGAAGAAGTGGGAGTTATGAGGCTGGGAGAAGGTCACCCTCCCTCTCAACCATAGTGAGAGTAGAGGAATGATGGCACAGAGAATTTGAGTTCGTCCAAAATCCATTTAAGGCAAAGCAGTTTGTATCCAGGCATGCAGTATGAGCTTCAATTGTGAAGATATAGAATAATATAATGACCAATTCAAATTCCCTTAATCAATTCTGTTCTGCATGCTCTGTTTCCTTCCCTTGCTCAGCTTCTCACATCAGTCCTTGCATTCTTCAGTTCAAGGTCTTTGGAAATCGCTCAAACCTTTCAACACATTACTAAGGTAACTCACGGTGGTGATGGGAAAGAAAGAAAGCTGGTGATGAAATCGTGACTGTGTGTACTTCTGTGTGTTTGTTTTCGGTGTGTTTCTGAGTGAGCAATAGTATGACTATGCCACACTGCAAGAAGCACCGACACAGAGAAAAAAGAGAGAGTGGAGGGGACAAGTACACACTGTCCATCCAGTGAACAGGTTGTTTCAGTTTTGACCAGACCACATACAACAAGCAAACTTAATTTGAGGGCTTAAATAATCGTTACACGTTCACACCTCACCAAACACATGCTGAGAGAAGTGCTTTTATCTATCACAGAGGAAATCCAAGCTCAAACTGTCAACTGTCTCCATTCCAAATGACTGTGAGGGAAAGTTTCACTGCTTTCTGTGAGCTTTCGAAAACATATCAGTAAGAGAAAAATCTAGAGGATCTCTCTCAGCAAAACTGACTAATGCTGAAGTCCATCAGCAGCATCCCTAATAAGCTGGAAATGTATTAAACAGCTCTGTTATTAGGCCATCTGTTGTTGCACATCAGATCCGAATGGGTCATTCTCATTGTGCAGGAAACTCTAAACTAATGAGTTGTAATTTACTAACATGATTTTAAAAAATGAATGGAATGGATGGAAATACTATTTACCATTGCCAACTGACAAAATGATTATTGGGGTTATGGTTAGAATGGAAAAGTCTATTAGCGGGATTGCCAAAAAAAAATTAGCACCTTACTAAAACGTTCCAGTTTAGTTTAATCCACAAAGTCCTCAAAGGAGGCCGTTCCGATAGACTCCCCATGATAAAGTAAACAACTTTACATTTTTAAAAAAAATAATAGTTACAGATTGATTTGGTATTGCAAATGTCATGTTGGGTGAATGCTCCACTTGATTAGTGCAGAACACTAGTGTTTAGCATTTTCTTTAGCATTTGTATTATCCACAATTGACACACTGTTACTTTCTGGGAGCCAATACTTAAATTGGATCTTACCTGAACATTCACTAACAGTATATCATCCCATTTCTGATAGCTCTGCAACACACATTCATCACTGACTGAGTTTGTTTGGGTAGTCTGACTGACAGTGAAAGTGCTTTTGAAAAATAACTTACACTGTCTTTAAGTTTGCAATGGCTTCTCTCAAAAATGAAACGACATGAACCTATGAGTGACACCACAGAGCTTAGATCTGTAGTTTGGACTGTAACAGTCTGAATCCATGGATGTTTTCCAGTGGTTTGGTTCAATTGGGTTTGAATTATTAAATTGTATAATATCATTGCTGTGTTGGGTCTCTTTCACATCACTCCTGTCTCTCTGAACCAAACTACTTGAAAATTGATTAAATGCAGTCATTGGCCAGAAGTGTTACTGAATGTGTTCCAAAGCTGCTTTTCCATTGGTCAGAATGGACATGCATGATAATACAACGAAACTCATGGAAGCAAAAACAGAAGAAAAAAAAAGATACTGCTGTATTTCTGAATAGAGATATAGATACACTTTTTGCATCTTTTGTCAAGTTAAAGAATGTAGTTTGTATTAATAATTTAGACAAACAATGCAGGTTAAGAATGAAGCATGGAAATGGCTTTAAAACAGTTTTAATGCACCACAAAAGGTGAAGGTGCATTCATTGTGAGTAATTCAAAAAAAGCACAAATTAAAACTGTGCTATGGTTATGTTCCTGGAATAATTGACAGCAACCTCAGATTTAAAATAAGTTTCTTTGTCTTAACCCAGAACTGAGTATGGTTAAAAAATGCGACAAATGCAATAAATAAAAAAATGAGTTTGTGCCAAGTGTTCACATGTGAAAAGCCTGTTTTCTATTTTCCAAAAAAACACAATATTTGCCATGTAATGCAGTCCTGTTTTTTTCCCAAACTGTGATAGACACTAATTAAGTTTTTTTTCCCCAAAATGCTATAACTCCACTAAACCAAACACAGTGCAAAGAATATAAAGTGCTGAGGAGGTGGAAAATGCTAGCTGTCATATGCGGCAAGGTTTTGATCAAAGATGGAACAGAATAAGGCTGTATTCCAGCTGAAAAAGGTCAGAGGAGAGGTCCAAAAGTCAACAGCAGGTGAAAGGAGAGACACAGACTAACTTGACCGGGCAGCAGATAACTTAGAGCAGTGAGTCCAATATCTGCACGTGGGTTCTGAACGGCTGATTCTGGAAAAAGATTAAATATCTATGTTGTTTGCTTTAATTAATGATATTCATTGAAAAAAAACATGGCACTTATAGGAAATCTTCCATTTGCAAATTTGCTAAACGATTTCAATATCCAGTGGCATTTGGTGATCTTTGTGAACTCTACATTTAATAATACTTAAAGAGATATATGGGTTTAACATCATAGTTACTGTTATTTTCATTTTTTGTAAGAACCAATGTGAAAAAGAGAAGTGATGCCAAACAGCAACACCTCATGCTCCATTTCACTTGACTGATGCAACCATTTTCCTCTGCAGGGCAAAATAATGGTGTTTAAAAGGCATCTAGAGCCAACAGCTGTTGTTCAAAGGGATGGCTTTTGTAATGCTTTCACAAAACAGCTCCCGCACCTCTCAAATACAGGCCAATTAATAGCATCTGCAACACAGCAGGGATTTTCGTCTTAGGGAAGGGTGACATTTACAAAAGGGTCCTTTGAGAGCAAAAAAACCAGATACATCAATAATGCCTCATAGTCTTCATCAATTGACAAACAAGCACTTTCTAGACAGCTGTAACACCTAATTGCAAATGACATGGCCATATTTGTCATTATTGGATCACAGTGTTCCATATATTTGGGTTCCTGCAATCAGTTTAAATTAGGTCTGACAATCTTTGACATATGCTTGAATTATGAAAGCACACGCATGGGATCCTCTATGTTTAAAACAGCAGTAATGAGCAGAGACGCTGTCACTTTGATTACAGCTCTGCAGTGCTGATGATGAAAATTTCTGGAAAGCCATTTCTAACAAAACAAGCTGAAAGACTTTAGATTATGAATTTAAAAGATTACTAAGATTATGTATTTCTCTCATTTTATATATATTATGTTAGGGCTTGATGCTGAGTTCCTCTAATATGAATGATTAAACCCACCCACTTCACAAAATGCATTTAACAGTGGTTACAAGCTAATATTTCTCACAATATAATTCAATTTAAGGGTACATGTACAACATAACAGTGTAAAGAAGATATTTAAAAAGTAAAACTGTACAGAGCTGTAAACAGAACTTTGTAAAGCAGTGTAGACAAAAAGACTTAGCAATATGATTTAACTCCTGCCACTATTTTTCACAATATTTAGCCAGCATTTATTTGTTGTTCACCACAGTTATATTTATGAGCTCTAGGAACTCTAAAACTCTAGGGGCTATAAAACCCACCAGTGATAAAACACACTATGGGAGTTAACTCAGCAGTCAACGTTTAGCTATGAACAAGTTTCGGGAGGATCACATATAGTCAGAATCGGAATGAGCTTTATTGCCGAGTGTGTGTGTGTGCGTGTCTGTGTGAGCACAAGGATTAATGTTAATCTAACTCCCATTGACGCTTATTAGAGCAACCTTCACCAATCTCACCAAAGCTCATTGGCGGTTCTCCAGGCTTGAGTCGCATTCTGGACCTAAAGCTCATCCCTTCAAAGAGTCCAGTAGCTGTGCACTGATCTTCTTAAATGTGAGCAAAACTACTTAATTACAGTAATTTGGATATTTGTAATTATGCCACTTCACTTTTCAAAACCTTTTATAGAGGTTAGAAATACCACTATGCATAGAATCTAAATTATACTTGACAAATGAACATATAAAATACAAAAGCTATTTTTTGTATCAGTGTGCAATAAATGTAGGCACAAGGGGACTTTTAATGCCACTTTTTTATCCAAAGTGGCACTGAAGTGTTTCTGCTTGGCACAGAACAGCCCTTAAATTCTATTAAAGGAATCTCAAAAGTGACAGTAATCCAGATTCAAAGCGGGCGGCAGGAAAGGAAGTGTGAAATTAGGATTCTAAAACACTGAACGAAAATCCTTCCTGCAGCTCCAAAATCTAACACATTGAACAACTGCAGAAACAATTAGTACCATCCTTTCTGCTGCCAAGAAACTGGGAGGATGAGCACAATATCTGATTCTTCCTTCATCTCCAGCCATTAGGGGAAAGCTTGAAAGGGCATTTATGCAGTTATGATTTATTCAATAGTGTTGTGAGAGCATCTGCCAGGTCTTATAGAAACACCGGCATTATCAAAGAAGAGCATGCACATTAATATTTGTCTGCCAACACACCAAAAAAAAACTGCTGGTGGGCTGAAAATGAAGCGAGACAAGTGAAACTGATTCCAAAACTTCTCATGCACGAAATGCTGAAAGCGACCCCCCGCAGCAAGCAGGCAGTCCTACCATGTGTGAGCCACGGTGAAGCGTCTCTGCTTGTGGATGTTGTTGTTGAGAAGCATCCGTCTGAGGAGGCGCGGGGAGTTCCGGGGAGAGAGCCTGGGTGAGATGGAAGAGGGCGAGCGCCGGTGCCCACGGGGTCGCTCCTGCTGCAGGAGGTTTTCCCGGAGGATCTTCACCAGGTCCTCGTTGAGCCCCACATGCTTGGGCATGGGCGGCACAGCCAGCGTGTCCTGGTGGCCCACGGCCGCTTGCTGGGCCATCCTCACGCTTTGCCTGTCCGACTCCCGTTGGGAAAAATAATGCAAAATCTAATTCCACTGATCCTGTGGTTGGTTAGCTCCCCAGGGCAGGGGAGAGCAAGTGGTGACCAGACACACTCAAATTTTGATGGGGCTGCTCGGTGCACAAATGAGTTACTGGAATTAATGGAGAAAAGAGCGGGAGAACGGAAGAGTGCGTGCTCCTGTCAGGACGACCGCTGAGCTGTGATGTTGCGCTCGTGAGAGAGAGAGAGAGAGGGAGAGAGAGAGACCGTGAAAGAAAAAGAGAGAGGAAGGGAGGGGAGACAGAGAGAGCCGTCGATCTGCAGCACTTCACTAACTGCTGACTGCAAGCCACCACTTTGCTAAACAGCCATTCAGACAATGCATGTGTGTGTTAGAATGGTTCTGTATTTAGTAAATGTCCCTTATTTCCAAGAAGAGCATCTTTTTAACTCTTCCCAGTATTTCTTGTATAATTCATGGCAAGGATGAGTGCGTTAGCGTCTAAAGAAAATATCCAGTGTATTTGCTTTTCGTTTGATTACAGAGCGGCCTTTGTAAATATGACTTTATTATGTAGACTTTGGGCTGCCAAACACACCACAGGAATAAAAGCCCCACAAACTAAGGAGGCACAATGACGAATGGGTCCTGACAGCACCTGGCTATAAATGTTGCTAGGATCATCACTGGATGTTTATTTTAATAACAACAAGCCACTGGAGAAGAAAAATATCTACTCGATATTGCAATCGTTTCTCATATAAAACAATTAAAAAAATCTGAAACACAGAGAGATTAAATATGTTTTGCTCAAAAAAAGAAACGTCTCCACTTTAATCATCTGTGTTTTTATAACCTGTAAGTCCCCTTTTCTTCACTGTATAGAAAAGAAGATATTTTTAGACATGCCTCAGTGTGCGTCTAATACTGAGATTGTGTTTTTTTTATACAGTTTGTGTCAAAATGAAAGCCTCCATATTTTCGGAATATTGCACGTCTGGAGTGCAATACTTTTTGTGAATCCCAAGAGTCATAGTTGTCCTACTTTCATGAAGTCTACAATGAAGGGAATTAAGAACTAATCAATCTCTTCATCTCTAAAGTTCAAAAACGCCAAAGTGACAAAAACACCTCAGTCAATCTATTACAAAGACATGAATGAAGTGAGGAAATTTTATGTAAACTACAATGGAACATTTAGTAAATCAATTTGCATTTTTAAAAATGAAATATACTCTCAGGAGCAACATCTGAGAAAAGTAAAAATAAGAAATGTTACCTCTGGGCAGTTAGAAGGTGTGCATTATCAGGTTTGTATGTTCTCCCCACGCTAGCGTGGGTTTCCTCCGTGTACGCCGGTTTTCCCCATAATCCCAAAAAAACATACAGTTAGGGTAATAGAATATTCTAAATTCCCCATAGGTGTGAATGTGTGAGTATTACCCTACGATGTACTGGTGACCTGTCCAGGGTGTACCCCCTGCCTCTCTCGCCCTATGTGCACTGGAGACTCCTGTGACCCCAAAAGGGAATAAGTAGGTTGGAAAATGAATGAATGAATGTGTTTTTATCTTAATAAAACTGTTATAATGTATCAAATCTGGTCATAAACATACATTTTTTGATAAATTATTTAACTGTCATGAGTTCATTTTAATTATGTACCTAAATATCACTTATGTGCATAATGACTGATAGAGGAAGGAAAACCTAACACTTCAGAACAAGTCTACAGATATATAGTACAGTTCAGTTGCATGTAACTCCAGTGCTCAGAGCCCAAAAGGGAAGATCATGAAACCCAGGGCCCATCTCTATATGACAGTCTTCCTGAGATTATGGCATCTCTAGTGAGTCTTACTTTTTATATGTTTTTGACATATTATTAGATACATGTTGATTCTGTATACAGTATGCGCTGTGTTGTGTAACGTGTGTGACGTTCTCTATATGAGTTTTCCTGAGATAATGGCTCATCTGATGAGTATGAAGTATTTTAATTACATATTATATGTTTTTGTCATGTTATTAGATACATGTTGATTTTATATATACATGTGTTGTGTAATGTTTTGCATGGTCTGTTATTGCTTTCAGGCAACAACAAACTTATTTACTACTAAAGCAGGAAATGGCATATATATATACAATATATATATTGTGTTTGTGCGTCGTCTGTTGCTGGAAATGTGACATGCCAGTAGTTGTACTGAGTTAGAAATGTCCCTACTGAAGGCACAAGCAGCAAAAACTCCGCTACTCTGTTCCCAAACATGTGTCAGATTGATTGGTGACACTAAAATACCTAGAGGGGGAATTGTGAGGCCTGTGGTGGAAATATAAATTGACCTCCAAATCCCAATCATGAGTCATTATGAAGGATAGAAAGAAGTGTTTCTTTTAAATTACACATTTAAAAAAACTCTATCATTAAAGTTTGATCCTGAGCACCAAATCAGCAAATCAAATCAGGTGCCTCACAGTGAGAGTGCATCTTATGCAATCAAACAATTTAATAAAAAAATCTATATCCATACATCTTTTTCCAACATTAGTCACTTGTTCAGTGACAGTAAAAAGTGAAGCCATTATAAGCCAATCAAAGATTCAAGTGAGCACTTTACGTATGCACTTAAGAGCAGCCTTCATAAATTCACCTCAGTGTTAGATAAGCATGACCTCAGCAAACGTTTCAAACAGCCCCCTAAGATGAAAATTGCCCATCACTTCCCTCCGAGTGACTAACTGAGACTAGCAGCGGGAGAAGTCTTACCTGGAAGGCTTGAGAGAATCAACTCACATCCAGGAAGATGGACCAAAATAGCTAAGAGGACAAGAAAATTGGTGACTGGACAAAAAACATGCAATTTGTTTGAAATGTGAGCCATTCAAGGCTAGAAGAAGCAAAGAAAATGTGATGCATCATGGATGACAAGCTATGCTTCAAGGACAGTACAATGGAAGACTCTATCAGCCATTGAATAGAGAAGGGTCGTTTTTTTTTTAGAACTGTGACTATTTTATATGAAGTATTTACTTGTCACAATTCAAAACTTCTCAACTGTGTGTTTTACCCATTGACTATAAAACTATGGAGCTGAGCGTTCAAGATGTCACCCATCGGTTTCTGCACCGGAATTGAGAGCTAACAGTGGGTGTAGCTAGCTATTTCGTTGTTGGCTGTGCACCACTACAAGACACAAAAAGGAGAGAGATAGCCAGAGCTGAGATGATGAATTATTAATAGCAAACATTATAAATCACTTGCTCATATTTGTCATTAAGGTGATACGTGGGGGTCTGCTCTTTTATGGAACCAACTTCAAAAGATTTGTAAACTGGAGTTCCAGTCACTTACATTGGGTAATAAAAACATCATAATATTACAGCTTTTACTGGAGCCAGTGAAGATCACAGGGTACTTGGGGGATATGATCAAAGCGAGTACTTTTGAATAAACTGCAGCTTGAAAACTCATTGGCTGCAAGAGTACAAAGAAAGTTACAAAAATTAGGCATCGATGTCATTGAAAGCTGATCAGTTGACCTTCGTAGAGAGTGTTTGAACCAAAGTTATATGACTAAGTTGCCTGACATGGCTCTTCAGAACAAATGATCCATCTAAAGAGTTAACCTAAGACATGGTTTGATAAGGGGTAACTCTGATTTTTCCCAATTGAATGCAAAACAATTACAGTGAACCAAGATATGAGCTCACATTAGACCTTCAGTACCAGTTTCCATCCACCTCTTTTTATGTGCATTTTGGAATATCAAAAAAAAAAAAAAACCTGGATAGAAACGGCAAGTTGCACATACATTTTGAAAATGTGCTTAAAAAAATTGGCAATGGGTTTTTCTGTTGGAACTAACCAACAGACCGACTTCATTGCACAACGTCTAAAATGCTGTTTGGCCTTTTTAAATTTCTTTAAAGGCCAAAGTATGTCCCAGAACTGTCTTGACTGGCTGCATTCAGAATTCAGCAGTCTCCCACCTCCAAAAGCAGGATAAATGCGCATTTCAGAATGAATTCCATTTCATCTACGTATTTTAAGATTATAACACAGCTCTTATAATTTTCTAGCAATTAGTTGCTACATATTTTGTTTTCTTGGACCCTTTGGATGGAAACAGTGCTTCATTCGCAAACATTTTAAGTGATATTCCAGTTTTGCACATGGAAACTATCTAATGACTGAAGAACTTCCATCAAATTAATTCAGTGACTAGTGGAAAAAAAGTGGAGGTGAGGATGAGAGATATAGTTGGATGTCCTATGTACAGCAGTAGAATAGGACACAGCACAGAGCCCTGTGGGACCCCTAATATGATATCTATATAAGAACTGCACGGGACCAATCCACTGCAATTTTAACAATCACATGATTATCTTTGCAGCAAAGAGTTCTGCCAGATGAAGCACACTTTTATGAAAACCATGATTTAATATAGTTGAATATGTGCAAGTGTGGTACTTCTACATGCTATTTATTATTGTATATTTAATTTTCACAAAATTACATTTTTATTGATGGAATAAACATAAAGCGTTTTTGGTAGAGAACCGGCCATGGATTTATTGCATTGGTTTTTTTTAAACCATTTGTTGAGAAAACAAATTTCATTGATGCTATAATCTTCAAATCTCTTGTGATTTAGAATAAATATTAAAGAGTCGATACGTGAAGGAGGAAAAATACTCCTTGAGACAGATTATCGTGTGAAGTCCCAATTAATCTGATCAGTCTCTTCAGATACATCAATATCTTAAATGGTGCCTCTGTGGGAACACTGTAGATCACTGAAAGCTTCATTAATATTTAATCAATTTTTCTTCTGATTAAAAATTATCAATGTGACCATATATCAGGATATCTCCCAATATTAGTTGCAGTACAGTTAAATTTGATATCATGAGCCTCTGTGTGTGTGTGTGCTTGGCAATCAATTTGCTTGTGACTTCTACTTCTGAATCAGAGCTCATTATTTCAAGGGCACAGGACAGACAAACATCATCCAGTGAAACACAAAGCACACAGAGAAGCCAGTAAAACACAGCTTCCGGAGACATCTGTCATCTCTGCTTGGTTACATTTAGTTCATGTCGCAATACACTGATATACCAGGACTTAACAAAGTGTCGTCATAAATCTCACTAGTGATCTGATACTTTTATCACACAATCAGAGAGTACACTTAAGGCAACTATAGACCATGCACGTTCTTACGGTCGTGTGCCATGGTGACTGGTAGAACATCGCATTGTGTGTTTGCATCCCCTCCCGCTTCTCCTTGAATGACGTCCCTCTCTCTCTGTGTGTGTGAGTCTTTGTGCGTGTGAGTGCGTGTTTCTTCACTGTAACCCTTGGCAACATGGATGGAAAGAGTGTGTGTGTGTGTGTGTGTCGGTGCGTGCATGTGCGTGCGTGTGTGTGTGTGGTAAGAAGCGGAGCTTCAGATTTACCGGAGGAATGAAAGCAAACTAATCTGCAGAATGCAGCCTCAAACACAGCACTGGTGATGTTCACCCACATCATCATCCTAAAACACACTGGTCGAATCTTTTGTGGTGTGTAAAATCTAAGTGGGATATTGAGACATTTTTATTTTTAAAAAGACTTTATGTAGATTTTAGAATTCATTATCTTAAATAATTACACTGTGTAGCACATCTCTAACATAAAAATCTATTTCAAAAATAAGCATTATAAACATTTAACTCATAGATATTTTAAATGGGTTGTGAGTTGAGGTGAATAATACTGGATCATACTCAAAACTGTGAAAAGGTTTTATCCAGGTGTAAAAATGCTGTAAACAAAGAATGCTTGCAGAAATGGAAGTGTCAATCTAAATCTAAATAGAAATATTTTTTGTGACATCCCTTTGTCTTTTAATTTTAATATTTCTTGGCCATAGCCTGATTTTTAATTATTTTTACTGAAAGGACAGGAGGAGAGAGAATCGGATGAGAAAGATCACAGGCTTGGGATTCCAGTTTGGGTCAGCTCTGCAAAACTATGCTTACATAACGCTCCTGCATTTTACCCACTACGCCACGTCACAGGACGATCCCTTTGTCTTTAAAAGAGCAGTAATTCTTCTAGCTACACTTGCACAATGTTTTGAAGGAACTCGGCTGGTAGGATGTTCCAAAAACCTTGGAGAACTAACCAAGGATCTTCTGTGGATGTAGCTTTCTTACAACCTTCAGTCTATTTGTGTAATCCCAGACGCAGTGGATGATGTTGAGATCAGGGCTGTGTGGGGGCCATGCCATCACTTCTAGGACTTCATGTTCCTTACACTGACAATAGTACTTAATGACTTTGGTTGAATTTTTGGGACCATTGTCCTGTAGCAGAACAGTCCAATGGAATTGCATGATAAATAAGTCTGTGTTTCTAAACATTGGGAATACCATTAATCCTGACTCTCTGACTCCATTTGCAGAAATGTAGCCCCAAAAGTTCAAGAAACACCCGCCATTATTGTACCAATCTCTTACAATTCAATGAACAAGCAGCATTAGTCTACGGTCAAAATTTGACTAATCAGTCCAGAGCACCTGCTGCCACATACCAGCACCCCCTGCTGCAATTTTCAGTATAAAACTAGCGCTTAACTTACGCGTGACTATGATGATCATATGATCTGTGTACTTTTATTGGTTGATTATACACCTGACTATAAACCTACAAAATCCCTCACTGGTTTTTAAGGCAAACGATAGTAACAGCAAATATTGATTTGATTTAGATTTCAAAACAAAATTCAAATTTATTATTCACATTTTTGAAAGCCTTCTTTGTTTGCAGCATTTTTTGAAACATAAGCGTACAAGTACAGAGGAAAACCAGAGAAAATTCAAGTAACCTTTTTCCAATCCATGAATTTACACATTGTTAATGTAATAAATGATAATAAAACAGAATAAAACACAAGCAAAATACGTTATATGTTCACAAATGTGAAACCTTTCCTTGCGAGTGAAGTGATTTGTCGGAGGAGGTTGAACAGAAGGAATGGCAGAAAACATTACGGCAACACGTATGACACTTAACTTTCTTGAGATATTTCACGAGTTACGAACACCAACACGGTTTCAAGCACAAGTGTAGACAGTACCGAGCGTCCTGGAGAGAGCGCTTCTGAGAATGCGTCACAGGATTTCTCTAACTTGCACTATTTCTCATTCTATTTTCTCTAACTTGCTCTTGTTAGTTCTTTTACGACACCTTGACTCTAACATTTGTTATAGTACATTGTTGGTAATCTATGCATAATGTAAAAAAAAAAGATTCTAAATACAAATATCATTTTAAGCAAAACTAATTAAAAAATGATGCTAATCTATGGATATAACAGTTTTATCCCATCTATGTATGTGTCTATAAGAAACAACCCCTAGAGTATTGTTGATGTATGGCTAATGGGGAAATACAGCAGAACTACTGCGCAATCCAGATGCTTTAAATTATCGCACCCTTAAACAACGAAGAACCAAAATCCCGTTTTTGATTCAAAATGCACAGACAGTTACAAAACTACAGACCATCCACAAATGTGAGGCGTCTGTTTCTTTGTGTGAGAGCTGATGAAGCAGAACGACCTCTGCAGCCATTTAGCAGTTCATTCTTCATTCTACAGCAGCTGACTAACTGCCTTCCAGCTGATAAGAGAGCTCTGTGTGTATGTGTGTGCATGTAAAAGAGAGAGAGGGATTGAGAGAGAGAGAGCACCCTTCAAACACTGATGGCAAAAAGAGACGTTTAAAGAGAAAATCTCTGTAACGATGTCTTCTATGAACTAATTCAGTCTTAAGTGGAGTTTGCTAGTGTAGTCAATGCTCCCAAAATCTAGTGATGCAATAATAGGGGTTATTTTAGATAATAAAAACACTATCTGCATGATTTAGAGATTCACTCAATCCTCTACTAAAAAATATCAAATGATAGATGAAAATATAAATATTGTGTCCTTAAAACGTATTCGTTTGCACAAAAAATGACTTTATGGGGGTGAGCCAGGGTTAATTTAAAGTATTTTTTTAATTAAAGGGTTAGATGGAATTATTATTTATTAGAACATTGAATAAAACTGAATATCAGCCATCTGCAATTTTTAGTTCAAAGCACAAACAAACAAATATTTGTTTAAGGGTTAAAATATACTTTTCCTAATATACTAGCATTGATTTGGTCCCAGTTTCCTCTCAGTTTCATTTACATTACATTTATGCATTTAGCAGACGCTTTTATCCAAAACGACTTACATTTGAATGAACACATTTTCAGTTCTTGCTTTCCCTGGGATTTGAATCCACCACCTTTGCTTTGCTAGCACAATGCACTACCAACAGAGCCTCAGCAATGCCTCTCAATATTCAAACATATGCAGGTCAGGAAAATGGTGGTCAGGTACATGTGAAAAAAGAGGGGTTTGTGGCCCAGTAATGAAGTGGTGGCATGTCCAGCAAGACAAATTGACCTTTAATTATGATTCATAAGTGGACATAAAAAATCAATTGCCTAATGGATACCTCAGAAGCAATCTGTAGAAAAACATCGCCCTCTGCTGGAAACCTAGAAACACTCCATGATGTGTTGCTTTCATGACGCAAGTTCCTTTAAATGCAGTACAGTTCAGTATATGCATATATACTTTTACAATTGCATAACACGTTTAAAATTAATATATGTTCAGGCTCACTATGATCTATAAAAAGAACACAGAGAGCTGTAAAAATCTTGAATATTGAAAAATGGAAATAGATTTATAAATGTATAGATGTACATGAGTTATATTTTATGAGTCTAAAAAGGCATCAGTTTTCCTGAGTCTTGAATGAAAAAAAAAAAAACAAATTAAAATATATGTAGTATAAGAAAACACACACAGTTCTCAAAATATTTTAAGAAAATTTTGCTGTTTACAGGCAGAGCTATAAATAGAATATGATTAACTTCACAAATCACTAAAAAAACTTCAAATAAATCACTAAAAACTAAGAGGTTTTCATAAAGAAAACTAAAAACTGCATGTTTACTTTGTGGGCACTAGATGGCAGAAAAGCATTGGATAAAAATTTAATAGGAACAACGTCAGTTTCTCTGAATTTATAAGTGCTTACTCCAAGAAAAAAAAAACTTTCATACCACCAACATATTACATAGCTGTGCTATTCAAAAAAGACTTATTCAAATGATATACTGTAAAGGTAAAATGCAGTTTACGTTGTTTTTCTTAATAAATAAGTAAATAATGCCCTGCGATGGACTGGCGAACTGTCCAGGGTGTACCCCCGCCTCTCGCCCAATGTGTGCCGGAGATAGGCACCGGCAGACCCCCGTGACCCCGAAAGGGAATAAGCGGGAATGGAAAATGAATGAATGAATGAATGAATAAGTAAATAATTGAAGAAGCAGTTTTTTTTTTTCATTTTTAAATGTATTCAGACAAGTTCTGGCGATGGCGCTTTTAGCGTAGCTTAGCATCATCTAATCTAAAAAGGTTCCATATTAATAGCTTACAATACTTTCTGCTGGTGTAACAACACAATATAATTCTAAAAGAGTCACATTTTAAATATAAGCCATTCCTATCTTGCTCTGAACTCGAACAACCAAAGCATGTCTTTATTACCTTTAGATTCCTGTAATACGCTCTATTTGGACCTATTTTACACCTACATTTGGTCCAGAATGCAGCAGCTAGGCTACTGACCAGCACCAAAAGAATAGAACACATCACTCCAGTCCTTGCATAACTTCCTGATCATCCTGGAAAACGTTTTAAAATGTCATTGTTTGTTTTTACATCACTGAATGATCAAGCACCTTCTTACCTCACCCATCTTTTAGTTCCGTTAAGATCATAAAGAACTCTTAGATCAACTGAAAAAACCTTGCTGGCTGTACCTCAATCAAGGTTGAAAACTAAGTGCGATAGTGTCTTCTCTGCCACTGCTCCTCAGCTTTGGATCTCCTTCTCTGTTCTAAAACTCATAGCCGCTTGATGGGCCCCTGGCTCATCAAAAACTGAAAAACCTACCTATTTTGTCTAGTTTTCGAGAGTGATGTGATTGTTTAAAAGTTTACTTGTTAGTATTGGACTTTTTTGTATTAATGTTCTATATCAATAAAACATACTCACTATTTGTCTAATCGGTTTATATCATTGAATGTAAGCTAAGCTAAAAGTGCTATAGTCAGAGTGTGTCAAAAAAGTGGAGCTCTATAATGCACCCATGCATTTTTATCAAACTGCATTGGTGATTAATCAATTAGATGTGACATCCCCCCCCCCCCCCACCTTTCCAATGGTACATCTCTCAGAAACCCGATCTTCGTTTACGCAATCACTTTTAGCATGCAATGATACTGCCTGACTCATTTCTTCTGTCACCTTGCAAGTGTTTGGAGAGCTTGCCCTCACTAGAGAGTAAGCTCTGGGCTCTAGCGGCTGCTGCATTGCCCATGTGGGTTGTTTTTTCTGCCACTGCCCTCGCTGGGGTTTATGCACTCTGTAATGATGCATTTTGAAACTCTGGCACGACTAATATTTTGGCTTCATTTCAGATCGGCTTGTGTTATTCAACTTTTGTGAGGCTCACAGTAGCCTTCTTCACGCTGACATGGCGGTTTCATGTAATACAGACAGACACTCACAACAGGCTCCGGGAGAAGATGCAGATATCCAGACATCCGCAAACACATGCACATAGCATTAAAAATGCAAAACAGCACACCTGTCAAGAGCTGCTGCTTTGCTTTCTTTAAATACGTCCTTCAGGAAAACCTGCAGGAAGTGCATATGGTTTTCAAAATTTACATACTGTTTTTTTCCAAGAAACCAAAACATAGTTTATATTGATTTATATGTTGAAGTCTTCAATAGAAAATAATACTTGAATGAAAACATAATTTGTTTTGACACCTTATTCAAAGCAAACAAGTGCTCTTTTGACAATGTTTTTGTTCAATTAAAATGCATTTTGCTAATATCAGATGTGGGCAAACCCGTGAAACCAGGTAAAATTACCAGAAAAAATATATAGTGTGAAAAGTGATACTTTCTGACACAACACTTGGTTTTTAGCCCGCTCATCTGTACCACATTTTTTTCTCACACCATGAACAAAAAAAACTTCACTCTAAAACCCTGAAGTGCTGTACCAAACCAACAGGTGGCAGTCAATTCATGCTGTGTGTTTTAAAAACAAGTATTTAACATTGAAGTTATCAGAACACAGGCGCCTCTGTTCGCTGATCAAACAGGAAGCATCTGCATGTAAACAGCACAATTAGGCCGCCATTACGCTTACTGTTTGTAAATAAATGAGTGAAAGAGCATGCCAAAAATTACAATCTCTGACCCACAAATTCAAATAACCCTGTTTTAACTATCTACACAGTGTGGAGCCTTCAAAAACCGATTCACCTTCACCTCATTTTTCAAAAATGAACAGTTACATGAAAATGTGCCCATTTTCAAAATAACCAGGTACGCATAGCCAGGGCCTGAGTGCTTCTGACACAGCCTACAGAACACACCTTGATCGCCTCTGAAACTAAACCAACGGTAATGTTTCTCAGTGTGGCATCAAAAAGATT
The DNA here is from genome assembly GCA_007224835.1 of Danionella cerebrum. Classification (NCBI taxonomy): domain Eukaryota; kingdom Metazoa; phylum Chordata; class Actinopteri; order Cypriniformes; family Danionidae; genus Danionella; species Danionella cerebrum. The sequence continues at coordinate 56,688 of SRMA01026030.1, forward strand.
GGCCCATGCTTGCTTTGCGGTAACCATTGACAGAACTTTGGCAATGCATATCTTGACTCAAAATAGGAAAAACAGTTCATGACATCTTTTTTAAATAACTGTCATGACACCCTTTTTTTCTGCTCTCATGAAATATCATTTCTTTCACCTGTGTTGTCAGCTGTTACTCGTATTACTCTTCCTTTATATTCTGTGCTGTGTCTTCAGTCTTTATTGGATCCTAGTTGTCTGTCATTCCCTTTGATGGTCTTGCTCTAGATAAATTAATTTGTGAGTTTACCAGCACTCTTGCATTATTAAGCGCCCTGTGTAGAGAAGGACTTTGTGTTTGTTTATTTTGTGTAGTTGGTTATCTCCCTCAAGAGTAGTTATTTAGTTTTTTCCCTCTTATGGCTGGTTTTTTGTGACTGCTGCACTGTGAAGATTCAAATAAAAGATTGCTAGACCGCCAACAAAGTTCTCGCTTTTACACAACAATCGGGTTGTGATTACAAAAACACTGACCCGGGTTACATGTGAACATTGGACCTTCCCTGGCATTGACGTTCTATACACACAGTGAAAGAACTTCACAGCAAGCTACACAGGAGCTGAAATTAGTTTTTAGAGATAAACGTGGATAACAAAAACCTCTGTTCCAGGTCGAGCTACAAAGCAACCGTTCAATAAGAGATTATTCTGAAAAAAAAGAGTGGGTAATAAGGAGCTAGCCAGTGTTTGAAAGAACTTATCTGTTTTTCATATTCGCATTTGGTTAATTCACTTTCTGATGTGGGTGAAAGGCTAATTGCTAAGAATGTGTTGTGTAGAGAATGTAGAGAAAATGCAGAGTAATTACAAAACGAAGAAATCTCCACCATAAAATTGCACCTGCTATGATTCAGAACACTATGGCATGTCTTTCTGCATCTTTAAGTGGAGACTCTTTTATTTTATAGCACTGTATCCATGAAGAAATGGTGTCACTGCTTCACAGAAGCACAAAGCAGGTTTACCTCACTTGAAAGTGAATACAGAAAAAATCAGAGGTCATATCCTCTCTCTGAATGGCTTTTTCATTACTTACTCACATTTATCAACAAAAGAATTGCAAAAGTTCAAATAGATATTTCATGATTTATGACGCATTTACTGAGGGTTTGACTCATCTAGACCAGAAATATCATGCCTTTCAATGTCGATCTCCATGCAACACTAGACAAAGTGTAATCACAGTGCTGTGAAATGACAACCCCAAAGGTCTGCTTTTTTACCAGAATGTTCAGAGACAGGAGCATGACAGTGAAAAAATGTATTTTTCACAGCAAGAAATGAGCCCTAATGCAATCAAAGTGACAAATTAAGATGGCAGTAGGACAAAGCCTGTGTTTATGTTAATCGACACTGTGTCACTTGCATTCTCTGCTGACATCTGAGCACTTGATGACTTATGAGAGCACTTGACAAAATAGAAGTAAGCTGCACTACACCCACCAATAACGTAATGGATGTTTAGAGCCGAATACAACGTATGGCATCACACTAGCAATCTGTTTAGATAGAAGTTCTCTGACTAAAAAAAAAAAAGTCAGGTAAGTCACCTTGCAAAAATGACCCAGATTTGTCAGCTGAGTAGGAACAGAAGGCAGGGTGACAGTGACCTCCGACCTCACCAGCAGGAGAGTCTTACAACAAAACAACATGCACTTTCGCATTCTCCCCTTCATACTCTATACACAACAGAATAAGAAGACTACAGCTGCAAATACATGTTACTGTATTACAGCCTACGAATTAAGAATGGCATATCATTTAAGTTCATGTGCATCAACCATGCTTTCAGCAATATTGTGTAGTTAGTGCTGAAGTTTTGGTTTTCGCTTTGCTTTAATCTCATGGTTCTATAAGGGTATAATGGTCCATTGAAAATCCATTTTCAAGGAAAGATATGAGTAGCAGTCGTCATCTCAGTATTACTGCTCATTTGTATCTGCCGGTAAAAACGTTATTATGGCCGTCAAAATCTCACATTTTTTTCTCAATCACACCTGTTCCATTTCTTTAACTTATCTCCACCCCTTAGCCCTACAAACTGAGGGCAAGAGGAAATGTTGCCTTTTACTCAAAAACCACCGCTTAAGCTTTATTCATCTATTAAAAATGCTGAAACCACTAAATCATTCTAGAAATAAATGTTTCGCTTGTTAACATATTTAAATGCTAAATATCATATAACACGTGTTATCTTATACCCAGCACACTTACTGTAAATCTGCATTTCCACAGTTCTTTTAAGGCTTTAAAAGATTAAGCTAAAACATATGGCACTCCATCAGTAAAGTACATTTTAATTAGTAACTGAATGTCCAAGAAACGGTTTTCTCTCATTTATTACACACTCACATTTAAGTGATGTGTTGGAATGTCAATGTTTGGCACATTGAGAGTTTAGAGCATAGAGAGAGGGCAGGGGAATGAAAGAGCTGGAGCCTTACCAGAAGAGAAACAGGTCATGTTTTAGCAAGGGAGGTAGGGATCACCCATGGGGCAACATCTCTAAAAATAGAAAAATGGCCTCTACTGTAATCATCATTCAGACCACATTCACCAGTAGCCTTCAGTATGTCCCATTAACTGTCCATAAACACATGGAAACTACACCTTCCTCCTCCTGGTTTGCAAATTTGAGTGTTTTGTTTACTAATGGTCTCATGTCAGGTGTAGAATTTAATATTTGTATATCTTTCTGCATAGATTTACTTCAAATACTCTGCTTGTAGTTTTAACTAGGCTGGGGAAAATGAAAGAATACAAAAAAAAAGCTATCTACCTAATTTAGTCACAATCACATTATTAATTTAGTTTTTTTAAGTTGTTTGTCACCATGATATTCATCCCAAAGTCAGAAGGACTTCTAATGTAGGGCAGTGTTGTTATTTAGGTTAGAATTGTATGATAAGGACCTTCTGTACCTACTGAAGGTAACCAGTACATGGAGTAGGCATCTATTAAACCAAATGAATGGGATTGATATCTACATATAGTGGTCATACAATGTCATGACGATATCTGATGTGCAGCATCAAAATAACAACAAAACTTGTGTGGCAACTAGTGCTCTCAAAAACAAAGCAATTAATTTGAAGGATTTAAAAATCGTTAAAAATCCAATGCGATCGCAGGTTTTTTTTTTGTATTTCTGTTTGTTCAATGTGCAAAGAAGTATGGATAATAAAAAGGAAGGACTTTTTGTCCTTTAGTTTGTGATTAATTGCAAAAATAGTGTACTAACATAAGAAAATATATAAATCTAACATTTGGTAAACTGTGTGAGCAGTAAAATTTGATGTGGAGATGGTCAGTATGTGCATCAGATGGTGAACTGAATTTGAGGGAGGCAGACTTATGTTCTGTCTGATCTCCTGTGATCCATTCCCTTTCCTTCTCAAACACATGGATGTGTGTCTGTGGGGCCGTGGAGCTCAAAGATACCCTCTTCAGGGGGTCTGACACTTCAAGGAAATGGGAAAAAGCAAGTGCGCTACAGCAGTGAAGTTGTCCTATCACCTCCCCAGAACCCATTTCTTCAAAAGCCACAACAAACAGCCAGAAGATGCCAATAACAGACTGGTAGACACAGAAATGCTCACAAAAAAACCTTTATGCTTCAAATTTTTACTTCCCTCCTAACAAAAAAGTATTATATTAGTGACTGGGATTTATCATAATAATATAATAAAGATCATTTTCCTCATATAAATCACATCCAGATTACTGCTTCAAAACAGTGGATAGCTAAATATTTTAATGCAGCCGAGCAAAAATTACTTAAAAAGAGAGTTTTATGCTGTAATGAAGCCAGATGAAGTAGACATTTGCACTGCTCTTGAAGATTTCTGCACGTAGACTCAACATAACATAAATCTCTATTTTTGCGTCTATCCAAATAAGGTCTGGAATTGCCACGCAAAGATATTTCACATCATACTGTGTCTAGTGTATATTATAAAACTGTCAAGAGGCCATTTATGCCACAGCAGAAACTTTCATTTGCATCCATTTTAATGCATTTAATGTACATACGCTTCAAATGCTTGTAAATGCAGTAGAATTTATTATGCAACACAGTAAATGAAGGGAAGACTAGATACTCTTTCAGATCTCTGGGGCGGATGAAGGGAAGAAAATAAGACACACAGGCAAGGATTCCTGAGCATAACAGAAAGCTAAGGTTGCACCCTGACAAGGTAATTGCTCATCAGGGAAGGCAAGGAAGGAAGTGTACAAGAAGTCAGAAAGGAAAACAACAAAAAAGGTTCCAAATTGGCAATTTTTTGTATAAAAGGACAAGAACATTGGATTCTGAAGTTCTTCTTCAGCACATCACCCTACTTATTTCTTTTTTTCTATCTTTATCAATGGTTGGTTGTGTGCATGTCTGTGGGGGAGATGCTGGAACCTCTATACACAGAAAAAAAATTATGCATAAAAAGCACATTTAGTTGGATATTTAGTCTGCAGTTGAACGTAACATTGTAACAGTTATATTATATATAGTTTAGGGCACTATTTACAGCCTTTGAGTCTTATTGGCCAATCATGAAATAAATCTTGATGTAAATATTTTTTCATGAGAGGCTATTCTCGTTAATGCAAAGGTACATGAAGTATTTTGTGTGCACAGAATAATAATTGTAAAAAATGTTAATGTGCAATAGGTCAGACAAAATGTATAAATAATGCAGACGAGAGAAAAAAAAAAACATTAAAAAGTGCTGTTTCAAAAAAGCTGTCAACAATTGAGACGCATCTCATAAATATTCATGAAACTTCTATCGAACCAGTGAGCTATAGATGGCTTTTCCATCTCCTCTGCATAATCTACAGTACGTTCATTGTAAGTGCTCCAGTGAAGTGAAATAAAAAGAAAAGCCTGACTGTGTGCAGGATACTTTTCAGATTTTATTCCAAGTGCTCACCAGAATGTTTTATTCTGCACCTTCAAAAATTATTGTTCCCAACTGAAAACAGAAGTATCATCACTTTTGCTTTCTCCTAGAGGACAATAGGCTCTCTGGGGATTCTTTAATGAGGGAAACAAAGTCATTATGTTTTCAAAAAATGTCTTTAAGGGCCCCATCCATGGACACTGTGTACAAATGATGCTAAGGAAACAGTGTACACATATATACCGTAAATGAATACATCACTTAAATGTCATAACAGTGTTTTATTTATCCGGTTGTTTTAATGTTTTCAGTGTTAATTATAAATGTGGACTAAATGTGAACTAAAATACTTAACAAAGTAATACCTCCAAATATTCACATTCTGTCTTTAACTTAAAGAAGACGACTTCTCTTGTACTGTGTGAGAGAGGGCTACCCTGGCTTTGATAGGACTGGAAGCTCTACATATCTGGAGGTAGTAGATGATGCAGTATACTTTTTGTCTACAGCATTTTGAATTCAATACATTATACTCTATAGGCCCATCTACTGAGTTTGCACCATTTGTTTTGCACATATTCTTTGTACTTTTTTCACATGCAATATACACTGCAGCTAAAAACATCAATGTGGCTAATTAAAATATTAGGAGGAGCAAGACAGGCCTGTGACCCGGTAATGCACAGAGGAAGACAAAAGTATATTTGCAGGCACCCAAGTTGAGTGCTTCTGAAGAAGGGCACCAAGTTCAGTGTGAATTTTGGATATATATTTGGATGAATGGGGATCAATGTGACAAAAAAATCCACAATCACCAATGCGTTTTTGAAGTACTGTCATAAAGCTCTCAAAACAATATAGAGGATTGTGATTACAGAGTTTAATGTCACCACAGTTTAATGTCACCATGATGGAGATATAAGTCAGGGAAAATGTGGCCATGGTGTCAGCAATCAATATGTGAACATATTAATAAAATTTGACACCTCTGCCATCAAGAACATATGAATTGTTTTCAGTTTGAGATCAATCTCTGTGATGATTTATAGCCCCTTATATTCAAACATAACAGTTAGAGAACTCTTTATTGATCCATAGCGCCAACATCTCACAACAATATTTTACATGTATTTATATGAAAATGTTAAATGTATATGATAAATATGATAAATACATATCATATATTGAAGTAAACAATGCAAATTCAACATTCAGAGCCATTACCATTAGCGGATGCTTATTAATCTGAGCAAAATCTACTAAAATAACGCAGGAAGTAAAACCAATCTAAAGACTCAATTATCCCAGGCATATTATGAGATCTAATGTCCGCAACGTGGCAAGCAATCAATTTTGTTAACAAAGCTATTGTATTATTAAACAGAAGATGGGTTCAAATAGCGTAAAGGATTATGATCTCGACAGAACTATTAATCAACATATTGATCATACAATGAAAAAACACATAAAAAGAACAAGTCTCATTTTCAAGGACACAATCAATATTCCAATTGCTGAAGTCTTCACCTGCACACACACTTCCCTGTGACCTTCCATTACGCTTTACACCAGGGTGACCTCTGAAGAGAACACTGAGCACAGACAGACAGCCAATCAGAAAGCAGAGCTCTTGAGGAGTCCCCCATGTAATCCCACACAACATTACCTCAAGTGAAAATAAAAAATCTCATTCTGTTGTGCTGTGATTCTGTGTGGGGGTCAAAAAAGATCAGACATACTTTGTTCTCATGTGTCTTTTGTCCTGCACCTGCTACCGAATACATGTCAAATGGCAAATAAAAAATAACTTTCAACAAGAGCTTTAAATCTCATTTTCTCTGCAACGTTTCACCTTTAGCTCTCAGTCCATCGTCGAGCTCTCGTATATTAGCTTCTTAGATCACTCAAGCAAGAAACTCTCACGTAAATTGCATGAGGAATAGATAAACAAACAACGAGTCAATGGCTCTGAAATATATTGCATTTCAGGTAGTCCTGAGCCCAGATGATGTATGTCTTCAACGGTTGCCAAGGAAAGCAGCGATGTAACCGAGCTTGAGTCATAAACACAGGTAAAGCTGCATGTAGCCTAACCCCTGGGATCAGGGCATCAAGCTTAAGAGAGCAAACCTAATCCTCCATGGGTGTCGTATAACACAAACCCAAAACCTTCGAGCAGAAAATAAATGGTTGCATGACTTGGGTTCAAAATAGAGAAAAGCAATGTATTCATTAAAAGAGTGAGGGGTTAACTGGTTTAAAATTCTACAGAAAGATAAGACGCAAAATCAAAGACCTAAAGAGTTAGATAAAGAAAATATTGATTATAATTTGTTAAATAAGCAAAACAAAACAAAGAAGAAATATGCTTAAATTGCTAATTTAAGTATTAATCATCCTTACTGGTATGCTTTAGCATCAGTTATGTTTGTAAGTATTGCTGTATAACATAAAAATACATTATTCATCACACAAAATGAATTAATGCCAAAAACAAATGGCTTAAGTTGCTAGATGAGCTACATATGTCCAAGGGATAACCATTGGACAAGACCTGTGACATTGGCTTGGGTTTTTCACATCTTGGTTACAAAACAAAGCACAACGGAACAAAAGTGCTCGAACACTCTAAGGTTTAGGAAAGGTTTACCTATTTTTTTTAATACAATTTTTACATTGTTTTGACCTTGTATTTGCTTGTCGAAATGTTTGATTTTTGTTATGACACATAAAAACTGATCTCAATTTTTCTCAAAAAAAGACTACTGTGAATTTTACTTTTTCTACAGTTTCAGGATTGTTGTGGGATTATTGTGTAATGTAATGAAAACATATTTGTACAAATTTTGTACTAAAAATTATATAGAGCATTGCCACAAAAAGCTGTTCAAAAAATTATTTATTACAGTAAAAAAAAAAAATTGAATAACATGTGGTTAATCTAAAGACAACAAATGGAGAGAGTTTACTAGAGATCAGGACAGAAACCTGAAATACCATCAAAGGAAAATGACAAACCCTTAATAGAGATCTAGGGATCTGCGCAACCATGCCGCCTTGGTTGTGAATAATATAGAATGATGTACGTTTACTTTGCTTGAATCTAGATAATAATTTTAAGGTAATAATATGGGTTTTATCGAGACAATAAAATTCTAAATACGTATCTATGTAAGTCAGTTTATCAAGACAAAAGTAAACACCGTGAACACAGTTTCCTTTTCAGTGGGCTCGAAGCAAATCATATTTCGCACTCCCACACCAACTGTAGCAAGAGAATAAATATGATGTAGGCATTCTACCAGAAGAAACATCTGAAGTAACACAGGTACAAAAAGTTTCCAAAAAATGGATAAAAGAGAGTTGTGTGGCCAATATAAGAAAAATCTAGAACAACGCTGTTTCCCCTGAGGACTTCTGCACTCATTTCTGACATACAATTTCTGTTCAGCGCCAGAGACCCCTTGAAGCCTGAATTTCTATGACTAATAAGTCATGTTTGTTTCTGTTGACCATGGGAGGGAATTCTGTGTAAAAGTAGTGAGTCAGATTCATTTTTAACAGAACCAATCCATAAAATCTGTAGCTGATTCTTGCACTGTAAGTTGAAACTAGCAAAAGATTCGTGCATCCACTATCAAAACACATTAAAAGATATTTAATGGAGCCAAACATTTATTCTAATCTGAATTCAGTTTCACTTCTTGCCGCTCATAAATCTAAGCACTCATGGGAGAGGCTTTATCTTGTGTCTATGGATAGGATGAATGCTCAACCTGTGACAGCGTTCTTTGTCACGATTGAAAGCCTCACTGGCCCGGCATCACTTATCACTGCAATCAAAGCTGAAGTGTATTACAGAACTTCAACTTACAGAGAATACAAATGCAACTGTATTGATTTGCACTGCAAGCAACTCTTAAACTCTAAGGATTGATCCAGTTATTTAATCTGGGCTGCATTCAGCAATGCAGATGGCTTTTTTTAAGCAACCTAACAAAAAAGTGGCTTTTTTTAAATAAAAAAAATAAAAAAAACTTAAAGCTGCAAAAGACTTTGAAGAATAGCGTTTTTAACTGACTACTTAATGGTAAAAAAAGAAAAGCTTGTTACAATTACTGAGACTGTGCCCTGACGCAGTATCTCTCTGTTTGAATTGGACATCTTTGCTCTGTCCTATCCATAATTTAAAACAATGAAAAATGTTTTAAGTATTCACATTCAAACTATGAAAGAATAAACTATTTTTAAATCCTTTATTTTATGACTAACACTGTACAATTAAAAAATCTGCATGATAGGAAATAATTAATTGGATATAATTTACATTTTATGCTTTTCTATCAAATAGCATTGACCCAAAAAATTAACATACATCACTGTACTAAACCACTAATACAATTTCTAATGGTGCTCTCCATTCACACTAGCAGCACACCCTTGGACAAAGAGGAAGCTTTGTCTGTATCTGGAGGCATTTCTGCACAAGGATGCACATCGGGTCTCCTGGGGATCTGGCTGTCAGTGTGTGTCACAGTGAGAGTGTGTTTGTGTACAATGTAGCAAGTACAAGAGGGACTACTTTAAAAACCAAATCTATGCTGCCTGATAGACAGGTTTTCTGCCCGATAAAGATGTCAACGAGATACAGTATTCAAGTAAAGTAAACTACTGCATGAAACATGTCAGCACAGCGCACAGGAGCTCATCTTCCCTATCTACAATCACAAAAAGATCTTAAGTGTCCTGTTACTGATCTCTGTGCTCTCTGTTAATAGCATCATCCATCAGTCTGAACTTTGCTGACCGAGCTCTAATGTAGCAGCATAGCACTCACACATGGTATAGAGCACAAAACATGTTCACATCTCAGGTGTTTCCACAGTCCAGAGTGACAATGAGCTACAGGGATCAGCTGGCTGACACGCTGCTCTCTACAGTTATTGGATCTTTCTACAGCAGACCTGTACAAAAAAGGTGTCCAGGAGAAAAGAATTGCAATTCAAGTCAAAGCTACAATGTTAGTCCCCAAACACTTTTTTATTCCTGGCATCAACTTTTATGTATTGTGTAAAGTTGGCATTTGTGATGTTCAAAGTCTGCAAAGATCAAAGTGAATGAGAAACGAAGGAATTGTCTCTCAAGAGAAAGAGCTGATTCTAGACATGCCTGAAACACGTCGCGAGTCATATCGGTCTTGCTTCTTGCAAAACCCTCAAAGGTTTGTAACAAATAGGAAAAATCCCTGGCCTTAACTGCCTGTGAGTAAAACAACTTCAACGACTTGCTTGTTGTTAAAACTTGGAAGAGTTGCGTTTGTGTGGATACTTCAACTACAGCTTTCCATACTCAAACAAATCCAAATTGGAACACACTGACCCCACTGCCAGAACACTGACTGAAAAACAAATGATCTGCACTGCACCGAAGAGTGCTGGATCTTTTGACATATAAAAGAAGATGGAGCAGCAAAAATCAGAATCAGTCAAAGGGATACATACGTAATATCTTAAAGTGGTACTTCTAAAATATGTAAATATTTATTTCGTTATAATTCAAATTCTAATTACTTATAATTAAACACTTTGTGCTTTTTTTAAATTGACTATATCTGCCTTCTTACTTGCAGTTTCTTAATGACACGTCCACCTTAAATAACACAATGCTGGTAGGAGGCTTCTTAATCACGCCAGGTTTTCAGTTTCTTATTCAAATTTTTGAAAGGGATTTGTGCAGTTTATGAAGCTGGATACAGCCTGTCTATTTACAAGTAATTTCCCTCATTAGCTGTTGAGTATGCTACGGATTTGTGCAGAAAAATACCAAACAAGTCAAAGAAGTTCAAAAGACATAGTTTTAGCTGTTTCTGATCCATTAAGATATCTTCATGACTTTTCTGTTTTCTCTTTGTGATGTTACTATAAGATTGTGGTTATAAAGACTTGCATGGAGCAGTATTTTCATCTTTGAACTCTATTTATCTTGATCTGGCACAGAGCATCCAAAATATATGTTAATTTTTAATTGTTGACCAAGAAGAGAGAAAACCTGAAGGTTGCCAAGAGAGAAGTACCACTCACTTACTGAATCTGAATGTTTTTCATGTTATTGATTCAATTGTAATATCAACTTCATTGAACATTGAGCATCTAGTTCATGGCCCCTTTAATATAGGTGTGATGAAATTACACAAACTAGATTTGAGAAGAGCAAAGAAGATCATTGGCAATCTGACAACCCAGCTGCCCTCACTAAAGTTAATCACCAGCCCCATATAAGCAGCCATTTCATCATGCTTTACCCCTTTTTTCTGGCAAACAGAAGGTGGATCCCTATAGCAAGGCCCCTGACCCTCTCACATTGCTCTTCTATGTTCAATTACCATGCACACCCAAAACTCACGGTAGTGATATCTGGAGAGGGAACTCAAGGAATGTTATCATGGTTTTCAAAATGAGATGAGATATTCTCAAACCATTCACTTGAACCAATATTAAACATAACTTGCAGCTCGATTAGCTGCAATAGGTTCCGTTTATATCAGTCTTAAAATGAAGCTACATGTTTGAAGCCACAAAAATGGGTTTGCTTTTACGGAAAAAAGGGGTTACGTTTCATAGCATCATTTCAAAGCATAAGAGCAAAATGTAACATCTGTAGTGTAATAAATAACGGTTTTTAAACCGTTTGCAAAGCACCTCTACTTATATTGGCAATCTTTAGATTAATCCATTTATAATGTATGAGTAATTGTTCACCTGTGATCTGTTGTGCACTATGAATGTAACATTTTATTAAACATTTTATTTCCAACAACAAATATCTCACATCCTTGGGATATTTACATTGTACAGATGTATACAGGTACTTCAGATATGAAAAGCCATTGTCTGAGGCAGTGTTTTCTCATTACACTTGCATCATTTCCTATTAGCTAAATAGTACATGTGAGCAAGATGATTCTAATAGCTAATGCAGCTTCTTTTTTTATGGTGTTATTATGAGCAATCCAGTTCTCGATATAGATCACCGTATAGGACGTCTAATGAAAAAATGCACCAAATTACACAAGACTCATCCTTCACGGCATCACACCATAGGACATAGATTAAGATCAAATATTGCTGTGGCAGTCCTGTAATTTTCATTCGCATTCCCACTTGGTCACCAGTGGACAACGAGAAAGTGATGTAGAAATAAGACAAGGCAAGTTCTCAAAAGTTCTTTTCAAGTCAAGTACAACTACCGTTGTATATATCTAATGGCCAGCTATATGTTTATATATAAGAAAATGTATTGATAACAGATGGAAGCATGGCTGGTAGATTAACCAGTTTTTATTCAATAGTGAAATAACATTATTTGCTTGAAGCTCCACAAACATACCAAAGACTAATTTGCCCAGAAAGGAAACCTTGGCACGAAGGCCAGCGGAGGCCCTGGATATTAAAATTGTGATAACATTCACGAAAGTGAGTCATACAGTCTAGTCGTGGTCTAAATGTGTTGGGTTGAATTTCACCCCCTCCACCAGTCTCATAGGAAATCCATCTCCAGTAATGAGAAAATGGATTTAAATGGACTATAGAAGCAATTATTGCTATAATGACAGAAAGAAGGACTTGTTTTTCTTCAATTCTTGTTTATGCTGAACACTGACGTCATTACTCTAAAATCGCTTGGTTTTGAGAGAGAACAACTCATTTAATTTTGCACTGTGTTATAAACACTGTGATGCTTCAGAGAGGTGAGTGGATTTTGAAAGAGCAAGGGCAGGAGAAGGGTAAAAATGATGAAACGTCCGATGTCTGTCAAGGTGAATGATGTGACCTTTACAGTTTGACTTTCTATTCAAGTCTGCGATGAGAAGACAACCAAAACACTCTGCAACATTTCAAAGGACTGACTAAAAGGTATAATGTTCTATTATTGGCTTGCTCTACATCTGAGGATCTGATAAAACCTCAATTTCCGACTGGAAATCCGTTTGTTTCCTCTTGCCAAGTATTAGACCAACAGGGGTTTGAGGAGAACGTCTGGTGTTTCATTAGACTTGCAAAAAATCTGTATGTGATGGGTGTAAACAGTCTTATATCTTATTTGGTGAATGAAGAGGGATCTGTGAAGGACACCAGTTCACCAGAGGACCCTCAAGAGACCAATAGACATGAAAAGTACTTACGCACGAACTCATCAGGAGAAGCCTTGCCTCATGCTCTGAGTTAATTAGAAATATTGATTAGAACTAAACATACTAGTTTTCGCATAGACATTTGCTAACCTTATTGTACAGTAATGCTATAAGACTCTGTGTTTTTGAACTTGAATATATAATATTGTGACCCATTTCTGTGTGTCGTAGAGGGAGCTTTCCTATAGCCACCCTGACAACCACCCTTATCTGTGTTAGAACTGAGCGCTAACATAGAGAATTTGAGAATCGTGTGGATAAGGTCTTTTTCATTCAAAATGCGCTAACCTAAAATTCTGATCGAGTGATTCTTATATTATTTGTGTGTAATTTTTAAACCGTAGGTTGCACAAGGTTTTTCTCATCATAAAAGTCAAATGTCTGGATGAATTATTGTAATGGTTGGAAATCAATGAAAATTGCATAATCCAAAAAAAATCAGAAGTCATAAAAATATGGTAAATAAGTCACTGTATACAATTCTGACACTAGATCAATTAAACAAATAAAAGTCTCATTCATAGCACAGTGCACTGCTTCACACCTTGAAGCAAGAACAATAGAGCTCAAAATGTAACATTATTAATTGCATCCGGTTCCAGACAGATAGACAGATTGACAGATAGACAGATAGACAGATAGACAGATAGACAGATAGACAGATAGATAGATAGATAGATAGATAGATAGATAGATAGATAGATAGATAGATAGATAGATAGATAGATAGATAGATAGATAGATAGATAGATAGATAGATAGTACTGAACATTTTACATTTGAGAAGGATCCTACATCTTTTAAAGCCATCTCGTTACACAAAATAATGTGGAAAAACATCTCTCACCGTTTCAGTCCTTGAAAGGATGATGGCCATGACATTCTGGACTTTTTCAAACCGGGACGCTTACCAGTGTCTACAGCATATGTTCGGTCCATAGTCCTCGGATTGAGATACTTTTCCGTGTCGGAGAAACCTCTCTGTCTCACGCGGTAGTTCTTGCGCGAGCTAAAAGAGTTCTGGATCTGAGGAGGCAAAGGGTTTTGCTGCCTCCACAGATGCTTCGGGGCATTTCCATCGGCTCCGGGAGAAACCAAAGTTGACACCTCGCTTCCGGTGTCCATTCTCTCCAATTGTCTTCACAATAACTTACGAAATGTTTTACGAAGATAATTATTGCAATTATTTTTTTCACGAACTGTCCGAAACTTGAATAACATCCATGACTATTGCTATTTCAAAGTAAACAATAATATTCTGTATAAAAAATGAAAAATTCCGTAAAAAATGAAGTAAGTCTTTATGTGCGATAAAACGGATTGGCTCATTATATCCAGCCAATTATTATCGATAAACATTGCTTCAAAACTCGGAATAAAACCGCATGTCCCGTCAAATTATCTTCCAAGTATAAACTATCGAATGTTCGTGGTTCATCCTTCAGCATCCCAGTGTCGCTCCTCGCGAGAAGTCTTCAGGGTCTCTCATCTCCACTTCACAATGATGCTGGGTGCTGATTTTTAGTCCTTTGACTGACAGGCCAGGGGGAGGAGCCTAGTAATACGCCCGCACAATACAGGAGCTATACTTGTAATCAAAACTACGTTTGTATTGTTTTCATTAGATAATATTTAACCAATGTAAATACTTGCCATTGTAAATATGAAGCGACTTGCAAAGATCAAACTGCTTAATCTGACAGTCGCTTGCAAAATAGGCCATAACTCATTTCCTTTATTACTATGCGTCTATTTTGTATGCAAATCAGAAGAAGCTATACTATACTTGGTTACAAAGCACAACAGAACCATAAATGACATATCGCGAACAAAAATGTTCTTTACTTTTGTTTAAAAAGTATTTGTTTCAGTTTCAAACTCAAGAGTACCTTTTTTAATGAGTAACATTTTTAAAAATCTAGTTTTAGAAACATATACATTTAGCAGACACTAACTATTTAAATACAACAATAAATAACAAGCAGAAGTGATATTACCAAATTTGCACATTAACTAAAATTAACAACAAAAATGGAGCTTTACAAAAGGCTATACATTCATCTTGCAATGCGATGCATTCAAAATTCAATTAAACTCATTCATCCATGTGCAGAACTAGAATGTGCAATGTTAAATATTATCCTAATTTTGCACAGAAATTTGCCTCACAGAGATTTCAGAGTTCTGCCTTGTAAAAACTCTTCTTTCAGGTGCTTCCAGGATTCAAGTTTTTTTTATTCTTTCTATTGTGGCTGTCTGTTCATGGCTTTCGCTTCTAAGCCACAGATCAATTAACTCAGGATTGTTTAGTTAACACGTCTCTCATTTGACAACGATCAGCTCTTAAAAATGCCACCACTATGCAACCATACATTTTTTTTAATTAAGTAAATTGATGACAAAACAAGTTTCTGTTTCAAGCGAGCAATTTCAAAAACAAATGTTCATATTCTAGGTAAAAGTGTTATGTAGGTTTCTGGTGGTTTTCATGTGATTTCTTTTCCAAGTGATTTATATTTAAGGTCACTTTGCATTTGCTGACAGGTCATCAAAGACTCTCACATGTGCACAGCAGTACTGACAGGGTCCTTTAAGTGTCAGTTCAACCTGAGCAAACATTAATCACTAAACAACCATACTAAAACCTGAAGTTCAGGGCATGAAATTGCTTTTGGCAGCATATCTGTTCATTGAGCTTTCTCTATTTTATCCAAGATAGATTTTCAATCAAATTCAATGTAAGTCAACCCATGGTTGAGGCACTAAAACCGAAGCACTGTTCGGATGACTGTCCTGCATCTGACACAGCTCTGACAGAAAGGCAATTCAAAGATAAGTGTGCGTAATCGAGAGGTGTGGGATAAAGAGCTCTTTGGTAACAGGGGGAAGAAGTATTGAGACAATTTATCCAATGGAGACAGCATATTAGAATATTCAGTGAATTTGAAATAGGGAAGCATGACCTTGTGGATTTCAATCTGGCATAGAGGAGGGGAATGATGTATCTCTACAATTAGGAGCCTATCAAACGCAGATGATGCAGTTAAACAACGAATGGTTTAACACAATTAAGGCAAAAATCAAAATGTTGGCACCAGCAACCAGTTCTGCCATGTCTACTGAAGGTCAACCCTTAATTTGCATATGCATTATGGCAGTCTTTTTTATATTTAAACCAAAGTAGTGTGAGCTTCAGAAATATCCAGCTCTCACAGCTGGAGACTCGAGTTCTCCTGGGGCGCTGAAAAATGATTTACTGTAATCAGTTGGGAAAAATAAGCCTCTTGCGCATAACATCTACGTGCCTGGTGTTACGTATCACAGAGCACTTGATTGACAGTCTTCCTTTCTCACTCGATGACATGAATGTCAATCATCTTGCACTTAAGATGATAATTATGACCATCTTCCAAGATGTCTTTAGTTAGACTGTCTTCATTCTTTGGACCATTGAACTTGTTACAAGGTCTTGTCAAGCACAAAGCAATAGTCATGCAATGAAGTCATGCAATAAAAATATGGTTCAAAAATATGACAATTAATCTGATTAGAGGCACACTTCCAATTAATAATTGTAGCAACATTGAAAAATGTACATCCAAAAAGCAAGGTATAGTCAGATAAACAATACTGAAACCAGTAGCCATTAAACCCAGATAGCGGTGTGTTTCTGTTTACTGCTGAAAAGCCTATTTACAATTACCCCCAAAAGATGCAATTTGTTTATTCGCTTCAAGAAAACACATTTTCCAACTTAATATCCCAGCAGCCAATCATGATATTGATTTTATAGATGTTCCTTGTTTATTTCGTCAGGTCACCAATGAGTTTCTCCAACAAAAGTAGATAAGGTTTCTATTTATTTCACTATTATTTGTTTCCCAGTAGTATGCCTTCTTGTGAATCTTAATTGGCTTAACACTGGCAGAGGATTGAAACTCTCCCTTAACATGGACACATACATTATTACTATTCACATTTGCTCCTGTAGGCACCTGAAATTCCCTATTGCAAATTACAGAATTCAGATGTTTCAATCTCTTATATGGCGATATGTGTATAAAAAACATGCACTTAGGCATGTATGCTGCAGTTGTGAAAGAATTCCAACATAGTACTGTGATAAGACACCACCTGTGCAACATGTCCAATCGTGAAATTACCAATAGTATCTGGCTGCAGACAAGATGCACACTCTAACAAATGCAGTCTCAGCAGTGCACATGCATTCCAATAAATGCGTATCAGCTTACATGAGTAATGTTTACTGAGAAGAATACACCTATTTAAGTGTGCATCTTTATGAATTTCTCTATTTGAACCATTACGTTTTGTGTGAATAAGATAAAAACTGAACTCTTTTAAATTGCATTGTGTTTGTAATCATTGTTTTTTTGTGATGGAGATCTTTTAAATTGCATTTTAATTTTACGTTTAGTTGTATTCCTGGGCATTTTTCTGCAAAGCACTTTGAATTATTTAATAAATAATATACTTAATAATACTTAATAAAAAAAACTGAATAAACTTGTCTAGACATAATTACTAAAATAAATTATTGCATCTAAACCAATCAGCCTATTCACATGTTCTAAAAGCATGGATATATTTAATGCTAGATATGGGTGAGCATAGTTATTTGGTTTTATCTTAAGAAGAGTACTTAAAATCACACTCACACTTACCTTGTGAATAACAATCACAGAAGAGTTGGATCTGTTATGGCTGCAAAGAGTGGGATTTGTAAATTGATAAAGAATGGGATTCACTAAAGTTCAGATGCATTTAAAGGAGGGGTGAGTGAATGATTTTGCCAATAATCTGTTCCTAATTTTGGACTATGGGAAGAAACACATGGGAGGCCACCACATTGCAGCCATACACCTTTAATAAATTAAATTGATGACAAAATAAGTTAGGCTTCTGTTTCAAGCCAGCAGTTTACCGAACAAATGTTCATTTTCTAGTTAAAAATCTCTAAGCAACAGAAATTGAACATTTCAAAAGGCTAATTACTGTAGTTCATGAACATGTCTAGTTTATACAAATTTGATTTTAAAATTCTGGTAAAGGCTCTTTGAACCATGTTAATTTAATCACTAAATAAAGGAACCCGAGGGGTCTTGATTTGAGTTGAAACATGTTAATGGTGTAAAAATGATTAACTGAAGTACAAACACGTGGACGTGAACAAAAATCCTGCCATGTTCTTCTATATACTCAATTTCCCTCAAGACACATTGTGTTGCTATTATTTTGCAGGTCTGTTTCTTACATACTGAGAATGTCTACTGTTTAGCCCAGAACATTTCAAAGCATACAACACTCAAGCTTTCTGAGATTGATTCTTCGGCTGCTTACCTGCTGGTGTCTGCAGAAGTGATGGCAATAAGAGGGGGGACTCTAAGAGGAAGGCTGCATGGTCGAGGCTGGATTGTCTCTGTCTCTGCTCTCCTGTCACAGTAAAACTGCTCGGCTTGCCTGAAAGCCAGTGGAGGAAGCTGGACTGCACGACAAGAAAGCCTGCGCACAGCCAAAGGCTCCAAGCAGGACAGTGGACATGAGTCCGGGGACTCTGAAGAACAATCTGAGACCTGAAATGGAAATAGCTCTCACTAGATTTTTTTGCAATTATGAGACATTATCTAGAAATAGACTGCACTGATTTAAGTAGATCATGAGTCATATATGTCTGTTAATCCAGGAAAATGAATCAGTTCCTGAATTAACTTTTTTGACTCCTTTTCATTCAGCATTTACCAAATGCTACCTGACAAATACCTGATTTTTATCACATAAAAGAGTAAGTGTTATTTATAAACTGAAAGAATTAAGCAAATTAAGCAACACTAGTGTTTCAAAACATACAGCAAGGTTAGAAATAAAAGGCCTAAAAAATGAGCATATACTACTTGAGTATCAAAAGGACTCTTGGCACCATCTGAATACAAGGGATATTGATTTAATATAGAAATTCACGCGGGGTGAAGCAGGAAAAAAATCCCCAATGATTCCCCAAAGAAGCTGCACATCCTCATCTATTCGATTTAAATTCTAACAAATCTTTGTTCACATTACTAAAAGTGTGAGTGTGTTCCT
This sequence comes from Danionella cerebrum, assembly GCA_007224835.1. Taxonomy (NCBI): domain Eukaryota; kingdom Metazoa; phylum Chordata; class Actinopteri; order Cypriniformes; family Danionidae; genus Danionella; species Danionella cerebrum. Next base: position 75,906 of record SRMA01026030.1, read on the forward strand.
TTACATAAAGGTACCTCATCAAAGTATTTCCAGCATTTCTCTTTGTTTACGGTGCTATTGACAAGTCACTTAAAAGAGTGACATTCAAACTTATCACCTCATACATTATTAATAACCTGTGAAATGTGTTCTTAGATAGTGCTGCAAGCCCAAACAAGGTGCCCAGCGACAACATAAGAGTTTAAAATAGTTATGGCCTTCAGCTACAGTTAATTAACCTCTTCAAAGCAAGACAATAAAAGATAGCGTGTCTCATGAGCTGGATGACACCCTAGTGTGGATGAACCGGATATTTCATCTGAATAATTTAAATGAAACTGGAGGTAAAGCAAGAAGTGCCTTATTAGATCAAGGATTTGGCCCCGTGGTGTAGTGGATGGTATGCCAAGCATATAAGCAAAAATGTCCAAAAAATAAATCAATAAAGGGTATGCGCAAGACGTCATGGCAACCTGAAGTTGACGACTGAGTGGCAAAAATCTATTCAAATTGCAACATTCATTAGTCATTTATTAATTGTTTGGCATCTGCAATTTACAACATTGCAGATTTTAGTTAAACTTGTTCTGAACTGAATTAACAGTATTTCACTCAAAAAGCACCCACAAGCAGTTTCTGTGGTGGTGGAAACAACGGCATTTAGAATTAACTGGGATGCCCTATGGTGTAATGGACAGTGCATCGGAGTGATTTATACATGTCCACATTTGTTTATGCATGTCCACATACACCACATACAAATAGATGTCACTTTAATGCTGAAAGTGCTTAAATGCTTAAGTGCTGAAATCCATATTCCGGCAAAAGTTTCCACATGTAATCATCAGAATAACTCACGAATGTGCAATTATTCAATTCAAAGGTCGAAAATTTACAGCTTGTTTTGCCATTTAGTCTCAGTGACGAGGGTGTGGCCCAAAGAAATATTCATATTCCATATTCAAACAATATTACGTACTATTCTAAAGGCCATAGAGAACATTTAAAATACAAAAGTGGAACTTGAAACGGATACGAGACCTTCTGACTGATGGCCTGTCCAAGGTTTAGCTTTTTCCAAATATGAGCCCAAGGTGGCCACTAGCTCATGTCAGGATTTTAAAATTGGTATAGAATAAGAATGAGATTTGAATTATATCTTGAATTATACCCATTCTCATTTGAAATAGATATGATTTGACTCAAGGTTAACGCCATTCCCCTCGTCTGTTCTTGAAAGCTGTAACCTCATGTGATAAAAACACTCATAAACATCATGAAGTTCAAAAGAACATCACAGGAATAATCCTCAAATCAAATGCAAAAAACCATCACTCAACAGAATAATGTGCACTGTTCTGATCTAATCACCAGAGTTTGTGAGGTATTGATTATGTCAACATTTAATTGCTAATCCTGATGCTTTGTAGGGCTTCACTGCCTTTGAAAGATTGCTAATTGTGATAGAGCGATTATTATGTCACATCAAAATGAAATGCCATCCAAATGAGGACTGTAATGGGAACATTTGATAATCTGACTTCAAAGCAGGCTTCTTCTGTTCCGGTAAATGTATGTCCAAATATTCAAAGCTGCTCGATCAGAGGCACCTGAAAATATTCTGATGAATTTTGTGGCGGTAACAAAGATTTATGCACTTTGTCTTTTACAACGTAAAACATTTAATGGTTATGCTGATGAATACTGTTAAATGCTATTAAAACAATCGGACTATGATGAATTCCTGAAATATACACCAGACCAGATACACCAAACCAACAGATTCTCAGCGTTGCCCTGGGCGTCTCTGATGTGAGTGGTAATGTGGGTTATACAGGTGATGACGAGTGATGAGTCCCTTATCATGTACCCTAGAGCTAAACGACAGCCGGTCGATGACGAATCTCAGTTCATTAACCTTTTTTCCCATTAAAGTCCACACTTCTTATGCTTCCTCTAGACTAGCTCTGTAATGAGGTATCTTTCGTCTTAAAAACTGACATTTATGGCATTACAAGGGCACATTGCCTCAGGAAACAAAAAATATTTTTGATTTGGATGATCGTTGACATAAGTAAGAGCTGATAGAACAATACAAATACAAAGAAAATTTCAGGAGTCAAAATGTTTTTTTTTTAATGCTTCTATTTGTATTTAATATTTGTGCATGTTTTGTTCTTATAACACATTTAACTTTACAAGACATGATGCTGCCTCATCATTTTAAAAGCAATTTCCAATCTGTGTGCTGCGGATTTGTGTATGACAGTGAGAAAGCACAGTAAACATCCACTGTACAGTAGAAGTCCAAAAGACAAAACTTCTGAACCAACAAAACATCTCTGGGAGAGAGCTCTATTTTCCCCAATATGTTGAATATTGTCAAAAATGTCAGACGTTCACTAAATCATTGATCAATTCAAAAAAACTATCCAGATTTAACTGCCAGAAAACATATATTTCAGTAATTATATCGTTGTTTATTTTCTAGCAAATTGTGTAGTACCATAGTCATTATGAATGTTATTTAAAAAAATTACACACTCTTCCAAAACAATTCTCGCACCATTACACTTTAATTGTTTGGATAATTGAAATTAAAGTTTTCACCTATAACCCATTTAGTGCCAAACTTAAAAATATAGAAGTAATAGAGAAAGCCCCGGGTTCATGAGTCATGCCTTAGGGCTTTCATTCTTGGACCATCATTAGTTTATAGCCTGGACCATTCATCACTGCCACCAACCTGTTTGTAGAAATACAGTGAATACCCATCTAGAAGGAACCATGAACAAGGTCAAACTGAATTAAAAGAAAAAAAGAGTCCTCTCTGTAGCCAAGGTTTCAAGATATTTTCCATTAAAATATACCTTTGAATATTTATTTAATGTATAGTCTCTTAAAACCATTTAAAGCTTAACTGTTCTGTCTCCCTGTCCATTAATCCAATTAACTCCCATGATTCTCAGTTCTTATGTATCATACTGAGGAATTTAAAAAGGTAATGCGCAATGAAGTCTGTAATATACATATGAGATGAATAATTGCCCTTTACTCACACTTTCCAGCTGACTTTCGCCACTGCAAGCATTGTCTTGCATTTTTCCTCCTCCAGATGAAAGTAGAATGTTCAGGATCAAATTGTAGAAAGTCCTGGAAAAAAAACACATAAAAGGATGTGAAATTTGTTTAAAATTAATGTGATATTCCCAAACTAGACCAAATGTCCAGTTTTCTTAGCATCTAAAAGAGATTGATTGAATTTGCATAAAAGTTAATTTCTTTCATTTGTGGTCCTAGGGGAAGGGCTGATTATATAGTAACTGATGGGTCAAGTGCAAGCTTTAATGAAACAGAAAGTGATAAATAGCTTTCAAAAGTACATTCTACCTTATGTTAATCTGTCTGACATTTCATTACATTTATGATAATCATTGCAAGAATTTGACTTAACCTTCAAATTTACACTTCTTAAATTACTGATTCATGAATGATTCATGAGGCAAAAAAAGACTCGGTTATTTGAAGTTGGCTCCCAAAGTCACTAATTTCACAAAGTCACTTTTCGTTAAAACCAAAGGCTAAAACTGAATATGCCCTAAAGCTAATAACCATTTCAATACTAAATCTGTGAATACATTATATGCTTTACACTGACACAATACATTTTGAATCTCAGGCGAGCAATATAAGACCCATTCCACGAAATGACTGCCATTTCTGTCCCTGGGACTTTATTTGTATAAATAAGCATTAAAATACATTTTATTACAAAGCAGTCTACTGTGAACAGTTCTAATGGTAAATTTAAGCTATAACATTTAAATTATTGATAAAATTCACATAAAAACTTGTCCTCAGTCTCTAATGCAACACTTTATTATAAAATATAACATTATAATGATTATTCTTTAGTATTGATAAGTAACTCCATACAAAAAGGCATTTATTTACACAATATATATATATATATATATATATATATATATATATATATATAAATAAATGCCTTATGCCTTTTTGTATGTATATATATATATATTAAAAAAAAACACTTCAGTTATGTCCCCAGCTTTTTACTCTTTCCTGTTAGCCTGACCTATCCCCCTCTTCAAAAAATAAGAAATTTCCATAAGTCAGTTATTAAACCAGCAGGAAGTTCCATCACTTAGATATTTAAAAGTCCTAGGGAAGGCCAAACGTAAGTTTTCTCAATTTCTTATATACATATTTGATGAAAACTCAGTCCTGTTACTTATATAAAGAATAACAAGAAAAACTGGCACCCTTCTTTTTATTATAAATCTAATAAGTTACATAAGATGGACCGGTACCAATTTGGAAAACTTAAGTATGTTTGCGATTGGAATCTGTTCTAAACTCAAGTTTAAAAAGAAACGTTTTTAAAACAGAAAGTTACAAGAAGTAAATAGAACCCATTTGATGTAATGGTTCATAAACGACATTTACACTATACAAATAAATATGTTATATGCGAGTTATCTTGCATTGTATATACATATACATTGTATATTTCTTATTAGAGGCATTTTTGTGTGTCTCATGAGTCGTGAATATTGGAATGATAATATCACCCTCTTGTGGACATATATGATTTTATCTTTTCCATTTCCCTGTGCATAGTTCAGCAGTAAATAAACAATTACTAAGTAATTTATAACAAAAGAAAAGTTGATTATTTATGAATTATTGTTTCAATCTGAATCTGATTAGTTATTAATATTTATAGTGAATTTATTTTATTTGAAGTGAGTAACTCCATTGTTCAAAAAGACAACAATTAATTCCTCCAAACAGATATGAGAATATCACAGAGAAAAAATGCATTTGTCAATTATGTTTATTTAGCATTTCCACTGGATACACAAAATTCTCTGTTGTACATTCTTTCCTACCAAAGTCTATCAAACACTGGCAACTATTGAGATCATTTACTGTGTAACTTATGGCATCCTCAGTAAAATAAATGATATCGAATGCATTCATCTGACATGTGTTTTAATGAAATACTTTTCTCGGGGCTCAAAAGTCTTGGGAAATGTTTTCTTAACAAAGCCAAATGTCATGTCATGTCGTTCACGTATAATCCAAAGATAACCATCAACAGGAAGCCAGAGGAATCCACATGCGTCATTTAGCACATTGTGATCTCAATATTACCTTCTCTACATCAGCAGCTCTGTATATTTCATGTGGTTTTTTTTTTCACATCTGTGTTTCTTCTTTACTTTTTGACACCAATGTGTCAGGATGGGAGAGTTTGGGAAATGGGAAATGTGGCTGCTCTGTTTTTTGTTACAATTAAATCTTGGTGCAGGATTTAAGATGAGAAATGATATACCGGTACATTTCAAATGAAAAAGACAGAATCTTATTTTAAGATTGACAATCAGGAAACTATTTACACATTGGAACAAGATGGTCGTGACATGTTTGCAATCTGCTTCTAGACTAAGTTCACAGAATAGTCAGGAGCATAAATCTAAAAAAAAAACCACACTTTTAAGACACAAGTTAACATGATGCAGACCAGCTTTAAAATAAATGTAATTAACGGTAATTATTCCAGAGTAATTATTCAATTATTTATTAGAGAGTTTTTTAGAACTGTAAATATTACATTTAATTCCTTGAATCGTACAGGTATAAACTGTTTTTACAGCACAAAAAATATAAACTGTACAAAAAAATTTAACAATGATAGTAAAATCGTTTAAAACCAATAACGGTGCTACCGTATATTTAATGGTAAAGTTCTAGAAACCACAGCTGCAGGGGTTTTACTGTACAATTTATAGTTTATTTTTTACAGTATATTGTTAGGAACTATATTTCATTCTGGACTTTCTAAAGTCTCTATTCAAAAGTTCTTAAAGAACTTTATGGGCACAACATGGCAGCAGCAGATGCAGAATTATGACAGACCATCTTACATCCATCAACATATTCAATGTGATCCATTTGCAGATGGCAAAACCAAGGTAAATCAAGCCAATTTACACTATATATAATATTCAGAGGAAGTATAATGTGAAGAACACCAGCAGCAATCTGTTGCCACTCTGGACTGATACAGATTAGAGCCAGTCACATGAGTTGCGTTGCTGCTGACTTTTTTTTACTCTAAAAGTCAGGATTTATTTTAATGACTTAAATGCTACTGGTCTCATCGTATTTATTATATATATAAAAGTGCTATTGGCTGAATAGATTTAAAAAGGGTTAAAGGCAACCTATTTTCTAGCCATGTCCAAAAAAGTGATATATAGGTAAAAAACGATTCTAATTTATATTTTGACTTACAATGATGCTTTGATCCCAACACTAAACATACTGCTTATTAATGACATTTTCCTTAGTCAGTCATGGTTAAACTGCTTGGTCAGATGGCTCCTGTATGTTTTTGGTTGACTGCTTACTACACCCACTGCCACATATTAGTTTCAGCTCCAGCAGCCTCATCAGTCTTTTGACATCATGCACAGAGATGATTTTTATCCCAGTTTGAGCACTGGTAAAACTAATGCAGTTGATGAACTAGAACATTTGCTGTAATCATAACCGCAGCAGGATTGGCTCAGGATTGGTTCAGTTCTATGCAATGTTTATGCTCCGTAATTACAGAATTGTGCATCTGTATGACAATGGCCTTGTACAGGCCTTTGGCAAAAATGTCACCAAAGATGAATAAAATTGTCAAAAAATACAAGATAACAAGGCAAAAAAAACCACCCACACACAATTACTCTAATTCTATTATTTAGATCAGTTTATAATGCAATCTGTGGTAAATGACATGAAAACGGGATGGGAAAATGGTAAAAAATAAAGACTCTCATTTTGAAACTATTTCTATGCCTATGACAACTATTTTCATAAACAAAATAGGTACACATTTTCCAGTTCGTCATATTGTCAAAATTAGTTTTTTGCCATTTCACTCTGACTCTACAGCATTAAAAATCAAATGCTACTGACCATGGATAACAACCCAAGCTTGCTTAAATTCCTTGGCAATGCTCATGCACTCATGCCAGTGCCTTAGGGTCCTTCCTCATTTCCGCTCGTGTTCCTCTTGCAAATTTAACAACAATCATTCAGGTAGATACTGACATGGGCATATGCCCTCAAATAACGCTCACCAAAATAGCACACTGTCAGGCTTGCCACACAGGCAGTAATTCAGATTGACCTTTAAAATGGGAATTTATGTCATTCATTAAAGTAACAAGGAGCACATGTGCATGTGCTGGTCTCTACTGCCTGCGCTTTGACACTCTCACACACTTTTTTATAATTAATAACATAACAAATGTACACTACCTCAGCTGTACTGAATGTGCAAATGGATGAGGAAAAATGTCAGTTATAACACCAATCAAAACACAGCCAACTGTTAATACTTCCCAACTGTTCCCCACCCAATCATTTAAAAAATAGTTGTTTTTAGCTGAGAACACTCCAAAAGATGGACATTAAAAGAAATTTCCAATCATTGTGCATAACACACAAAAAAACATGAGAAGAACAGAGACATTTGTTAATAGAAACAGCAGGGGTTTGAAGTCAAACCTTATGGATTTGAAGGGTAGTCGTGATCACTCATGGCTATGAATGCAGTGAAATTGTGCTTTAAATGCCATAAGGAATCATTTAGGTGCACAGATGTTTCGGTGGAGGGTGGTGTCATCACTGACATCATTAGCTGGCCTCCTAGACATCATTCATCATCACACACCCTTCAGAACATTTTCTTGTTTCAAACTCAGTGATTTGAACAGTTATTGTGGACAAAAAATATATTAAAATGAAATTACATTTTTATTTTGAGTTCAACAAAACTGTCGAAAACATGTATTTTGCTTCAGGGAATTGAATATATAATGACCACTGGTTTTATAGTTGAATTCATGGTCGTGATTCATAAACTTTCACAAACTTTGATTTATGGCTTTGAATTACTTTAATCCAAACGTTAACCCAGGGCAGTCTAGTTGGAATATGTGTCACATTAGCGACAATATGATGCATTTGAAAGACACCTCAACTAACTCAAAACAAATTCCCCCATTGCTACTTGAACCATGTTACATGCACAGACAACTGGATTACTGGGTTGCACTTGTAAATCTGTGCAAAAGATTAATCCGATTTTCCCAGCAAAACCAATGTACAGAGAAACTCATTCAAAATAGCCTAACCACTGAACAGTTTGCAACATTTTCATAAATGTGGAGTTATATACATCTACAAAAAAATGTGTTGACGAACATTAAATAATGTAGACATTTGTGGGTGTAATTGTAAACCTATGGAACAGATTAATCAGATTTTCAAAGCAATACAAATGTACCACTAACAGCGATTAGCTTAATCACTGAACAGAGTGCAACAACATTTTCAGAAATGTGGAATTATACATCCTGCCTATTCCAAAACGTGTACAACCTGATTATAAAGGCCTACCTAACACATAAAGGCAAAGGAATGCTGGTACAAAACACAAAATAACCTAATAAACCCTATACAACGCACCTATTATACCAAAAACAAAATTAAGATTATGTCATCACAAAATTACCTTTAAATTAATTCTGGATTAACTTTCAAATAAAATTTGAGCACCATTTGTCAAATATGTGTTCAAATATCAAAGGCTGCAAAGTCCAATATATTTGCTTTACAAATCCTTCCATTGTTCACATGATCTGTACTTCAACGTGTACTTGATTCACTAAGTGCTTTTACTATAGTGTGGTGAAAACTGATGGAAAATTGTAATAAAACAGGAGTAACTTTGCTCGACCTGTAGCTCAAAAATCTGATTTAATAATGAAAAAGGCAACCCATCAGCCCAAACGACAACAATAAGTGAGTGCTGCCCTGTAGCACATTGTTAAACCAGTACCTTCTATTTCATTATAAACAAATGTCCACATAACTTCTTTCATTTTTCTTTTAGATACATTTACATGTTGTGTACCATGAAGCTTTCCTGTGGCTCATTTAGTAGAGCATTGCACTCTTTCCTGTAGCTCTCCTGTTCTTCTTGTGGCTCCAGCTTTCCCTTGGTTCATTTTTGAGAATGCTGCGCTAACAATGCAAAGATTGTGGTTTGAACCTCAGGGAAAGCAATAACTGTGTTCCTTCAGTGAAATGTAAGTTGCTTTGGATAAAAGCGTCTGGCAAAAATGTAAATGTAATGTAAAGTCATATCCTCTCCCATATGTTCTCAGACATGTCTTCATTTATGCTGAGGGAAACATTGACATGAAGAATAAACACACAAGAAGTGGGGTAACAGAAGCCCCATATACAAGCCCATGTAGAGCATAATCCCTCAGTGCTGTATTGTGATTATGATACAATAAGACATGCCAGTTCACTGCGAGTGCAGACTGCTTTTGGGTCCTCTATTTATAGATTTAGGATGGGAAAGACTCCAAATTGTCTCAGATTTGAAACAACCTTTTGCGCTGAGCGTAACCATGAGTTAGCTGAACAGGTCATGTGCCTAAAAGTCACCTTGCACTTCCCTTTTCATTTCCACGTGCCATGAAAACACCCCCGAGTGAACAATTTTAGACCAGATGGACACTGATTGCTAGCAGTGTCTCACATATTTAGGGTATAAATCTTATGGCAGGCGAATTTAGAAGGAAAGGGGGGTAATAGAAGTGTGCAATGGCAAACTTACTCTTCTCCTTGAAGAAAGATAAATGGAAGACAAAAGAGCGGACAGATGCAATCCTCCAGAGATATATTCCCCTTGTCACTGCATTAGAGTCCAGCTGAAACATCAGAGTCTTTAAGTCCCCCTTTGCTTCCTGTGACAGTGTGCCTTGTGCTGTGATGCACTTTGGTTTAAGCACTGAACATCAGAGTTCCCAGCCTCTCGACCAATCAGAGCTCTTCACTCTGTTTCCCCAACTACTCCCCAACTCCCACCCTTCCCTAAAGTTCTCCCAGCAGTAACCGACTGTAGAGATGTTTTAAAGAGCTGGGGCCACTGCAGCATCACAGCAGGATGCTGCATGTCTCAGACCAACAGTGGGACGTCCAAGACGTGTGCAGTGAGTTTTCATTTTTTTAATTAATTATCGGAATAGCACAGAAGACATCAGTTGTGTGGTATCTGTTTACCTCACTGGCTGCAGATTTCGATTCACATGCCTTCGGTCTAGTGTGTGCCTGGTTGTTAGGGATCAGGGGAGAACGGGCTAGTTGTCACTCTTCATACTTCCTATATTTACACCACCACTGCCCTAGGAGAAAAAGATACAGTTCACTGAACACGCACTGATCATTTGTGACAAAGTACCCTCATGGCAAAATTCTAAGCATGCACGTTTACAAAAATATAACTTCTATTTAATATAAAGCAATGTAGTAAATTGCAGAAATTAACATACATTTAAATCCTTATTCAAAAGTGGGGCTGTGAATGATGATGGAAACGTGGAACGAAATCAAACAAAAGCTCTTCACACATGGAGATAATTTGCTCTCGTCATAGTCAAGTTATCTGGCACAAGACGTTTATGTTCTCAAAGTCTTGCCACTTGCACGAAGGCAAAAGAAGCAAACAATTCAGTTTTGTAGTCAATTACTTTTGAATATCTAACAATGACGCATTGTAAATAAACTCATTAGAACTCATTTTTGAGGCTCTGTTTGAAATTCCTAGGCAACATGTTTATTATTGTTTGTAGAATGTATGATGGGAAATTGAAATACTGGGGTATTATTTACATAAACAGATGCAGATCACGCAAAGGATACCAATAAACTTTACTAATGACTCATCAAGCTATGCCTTGAGTACATTTATCATGATCTCATCTATTTGACATATATTGTACACTGGATTCTAAATGCAATGACTGTCACAGTGACTGAGCATTTGAATTGTTTTTAAAGCTTTATTTACTCTTCAGCTTCAGTTGTCTCCTCCCAAATGTCTTCTAACAAAAGTCTCTTTAAAAGGCAATACATGTGTAATCCTTACAAATAATGGGCTTTAGACTGTACCAATTATTCACAGCATCTACTTTGTTTGTTTGTTTGGTCTCTTATTTTAACTTACCCTGTTTTGTAATTTAACACCCTAAACATGTGTTGAATATTATTTGACATTTTGCATTTCCACACTTGATAAATGAATCAAAGATTTATTTTGAAAAACGAAGAATATATAAAAAATATATTTAAAAATTAGATGTGCAAAATAAGTGTTGGTTGCTTGTTGGCAAACAGAAATCTATGGATTTTTGATGCCTTTAGAATAAATTATGAACACCTTGACAAGTTCTGCACCTTTTATGCTCAAAATGTTTTGTGGTGTTTTGACCATTGTTATGCTGGAATAAACATTACAAAATTAACACAATAGGGCCCCGTCCATCGCCAGGTTCAAGTGGTACCTTGACAGAAATGTCCAGCCGCTTTGACAGAACAACACACGAAGCAAGTTTCTACCTGATGATGATAATTTTTTGGGTTTATAGTCAGATGTTCAATAGCAAACTCAGGAGAAGCCTGTACATTTGATTTCTTGAACTTGAGAACTATGTCTATTGTGTTAACAATGGTTTTCTTGAGAACTAAAGGAACCTTAAGATCCTTGACAAGGTCCTCCGGCATAGTTCTGGTGTGTTTTCTAACTCTTCATTTGAAAATGATACTTCAGTGGTGTGGGTGGACGTGTGGTAGATATCACAGGTAGATATTGACAGTTATTTTAAGTTTCTTCCATTTGCATATAATAACATCAACTGTTCTATTCTAGCCAAGTTGCTTTCAAATTGTCTTAAAGCCTGTTCCTGCCTTGTATGTGTTGTTCGTAACATTCTTCCACATTCTTGGTTTATTCTAGACCATGGTGGAGATGTTGGATTTATTTAATGGAAAGTAACAGTTCTTTAAGAGGCTCAAATATAAGCTTGTTATCTATAAAACACCTAGTCATTTGTAATACACATAAGATCCCGAAATTGTACTACGTAATAGTGGGTGAAATATTTATTAAGTACAATTGAATGCGATTTTTTGATACATTTGTGTTAGCCAGTTTAACACTGCTGAAATAAAGTGTTACAAATTAATGTCACCCCTTCCTGTAGATCAAAAACTTTATAATTATACATGAAAACTACTCATTTTGAAACAACTTCTTTTGAAAACTAGGTTATGTCTGAATTAGATCAGAGTGTCTCAAGGACAATTAGCTTCACCGTTAGCATAACATTTAGCATTTCATAAGGACATAAAGAAACTAAGCAAATCAATTAGGGGAATAGCCTGGATTACAGAAAGTTAACTTCTTAAAGTTTCAATAGTATATTTTATAGAAAAAAGAACGTAGGTTTACCATTTTAAAAATTTAAATAGTGTTTAGAAATTAGAGAACTTGTTTAAAAAGGCTTACCTGTCGTGACTCGTTTGTGTTGTGTACAGGAGCTGTTTAACCGGCGCAGTGCCATATTATGCAATACATTTGCATACTCTGTTTTTACACAGGGAAATGGGTACTGAAACAGAAAATATTGCGCATATTCACGAGTAATATATTTTATTGTTACTAAGAAACCAACGTAAACGACGTTAACCGCCGTTTTGAATAAAAACCCGCGAATTTTTTCCAACGGATTCGGTTCAATCTAGCATTAAAATGCATTGCATTATATTTGCTGAACTCCTTCGTGTTTCATCAATACTTTTTTACAGTATTATAAACACAAATAAATAGTTATATTCAAAAATCTGACAATAGGTACATTAAAAAAAAAACATTTAAAGCACTAATCATTTTTCCCTCCATAACAATTTCACTAGGTTTAGCAAGTTAGAGTGTTGTCTGTAAAGCATTAAATAACAGGATTTGATAGTGATTTCATAGTTGATTGATTGGTAACACAGAGGGGTGATACTGATGTAATTAGAACATTTCACTTAAAAACAAGTACAAGCTGTTAAAGTACAAAGCACAAACGGGTCTGAAAAAACAAATTTGAACATATTTACAGCAGTCTAGCTGAATTGTGACCTACTAGTTCACACATTCTGAGAACTGTGACCTACTTCTAACTGCTAGACAAGAATTACTCATGAAGCTTCTCAGTGAAAATGCTTTGAGGAAAATGCAGTTATTTATATAAAAGCTACTTGTTCATATATAGCATTGCATAGAACAAATTATACGATTTAAATTAATCCATAATTCATTAATTCTGCTCTATAATTATAAAAAAAAATATAGGGACTACCAACTCAGACAAAAATTCTTATATTCAGTTTTAGACTTAATTTCAACTGTCGCATTTTCCATTTTATTAAAATTCCATTTCTAATGCAAATGTAACAAATGGGGCTGAAAGATTTTAAAATTAACTTAGTTTTTAAACGTACTTTTATTACCACAGTTTGGTCCACATGAGGGAGCTGTGATGTAAAGAGCAATACAAGCTACAAAGGGCAAACAAATACTTAACCATGTTAACACGAAGCAAAGTTTTATTCCTCAACATAAGTTAAAGTGGTTATAACTACAAACTCATACATTTGAAGAAAGCCATTTTATATTATATTTGCTGAAGAAAAACAAAGACATGGGCATAAGTCAATAACGCATTTATTCTTTTCTCATAAATATCTAAAACAATCAGCATTTTATTATACAAAATTTGCACGATCATGTCCAAGACATTCATAACATTCAAAAATATGAATTAACCAAAACATAAGTAACCAAACTCCTGTCCCCTTTCACCAGTAGCAATCGGTTCCTTTGAGAACATTCACATAGTCACATGTAGAGGGTGCAAGACAAACATTAACTGTGCGCTATGGAGAAAGATCTTCGCATACATGGTTGCATTTTCTCCACAGATTAGATTTTTCACAAAAGGAGAAAAATATTGTCTTATTTACAAATCTTCAAAACATTAGCATACACAAAAGAAATCTAAAATGTCTAAAATGAAAGGACTGGAATGAGGGAGGAGCTGAGGGTCTGAATCATTAATTTCTCACTAAACAGGCAGGGGAAATGTCAGCATGCAGAAAACAATGAGGAAAATAAGACGAGCACAAGGACCCCTCAAGGCAATGACCCAGAGTTCAGCTCAAAATGCCCAGATGAGTAAAGGCAAGATGTAGCCCAGACCGAAAGACACATTTAAAGAGTACGCACTTAAATAATATAAAACTGTACTCAATGACCATTTCATTTAGATTGTCTGAACAAATCAGTAATCCGTGTTGCTCCACTTATTCTTTCTTATGATCGATGTCATTGTTGTTCTGGGGCATAGATTTGTTTTGCAGGACTTTAGGAAGCCTCTTGCCCTTCGTGTAAGCATGGTACCAGAAATTCATGAAGAGCAGGAGGAAGATGATGCCATACAGGGCAATGATGTATATGAAAATAGGGTATCGTTGAGAACAGTCTTTGATAAAGAAGTACTGGCAAATGTGACTGGTCACAATGACAAACTGGATCTGAGAACACACAAAAACAGAATCATTGAAACCAAATAGAGCATCATTTGCAAGAACAAGAATCTAAAAGTCATTTCCATATGTAGTTTAAAATATGTACCAATCACCCTCCCCCAACATTTAATGGTTTTATGATCATACTAAGAGAACCCTATGCCTCATTTAGCAATGTTTGATTCGAGCAGACAAGCTGCATATTCAGTAAATAAATCTAATGTGCCATTATATACACAAAGCTGCCAGGCTAACCAGTGCCGACTAGAGGACTTGATGGGTACCAACATTTGGAGCTTCCATTACAGACCTGTTTGAACAAACCCTGGCAAGAAAAAAAGTATCTTGACACTCAAATTTTAACCAGTACAGCAGATAGACATTTAAAGTAGAAACTTTTAGTACTACAAAAACATATGGCGTCTATCTAGTGGGTCAAAAACTTGAAAGATTTTTCTAAGTATAAAAGGCATTTCTGATTTGGAAAAGTTTGTTTGTTTCTTTTTTTTTAAATGCCTTATCAGCTTCTATAGTCATTTCAGGGCAAAAAAAATTTGAATAATGTTATCCTAAATAAGATTATTTACTCTTTTCAAGAAACTTAAAAATCATATTTGGATCTACTTATTTAATTTGTTACAATGCAAAATTCAGATAGAATTGTTTCATAATTGTGCTTAAAATGTGCTTTAAAGTTAAGGGCACACTGCACGAGTGACAAGTTTAAATCAAATTAAATAGTTTTCCACATGGTAAAAACATTTAAACACCAATTTATAGAATTTAATCATAGGAATGGTAGAGGACTCCCAACCCTAACAGGCATTGTACACAAATCTAATCGTACCAGCTGCACTGAAGTCAGATGCTTTTTCCACCACAAGTACTTTTGATAAGCAGGTCCCAAGGCTGCCAGACCATAGTAGGTGTACATAATGACGTGAACGATGCAGTTCAAGAGAGCGTGAAAAGTCCCTGACCCACCTGTAACACAAAAATCGTGTTAACTTTTTGTGAGTGGAAGATGAGCAGTGCTAAAACGAAGTCATGTAAATATTTAGTCTAGCTTGAAACATCTTTGTTAAGTTTCCTAGTAGACATCATTGGCCTTCATAGTTGTGCTAATTTTCCTTCATGAGATTTGAATGTTTGGCATTTGTTCTATTGATGGAAGAACTTTAAATGTTTTAAACTTGTTATATTTTTAAAAGCCTACAGAGATAAATAAATACCTGCAGAGAACCGGACTCCAAACCACCAAGTGAAAGGCATGATTGAATGATGGTAGACATGAAGGAAGGTCACCTGATTGTGCTTTTTCCTCAAAACAAAGAAAACCTGCAAGAAAAGATGGACACATAGATCAAAAATAAATAAAATACCACTGGTTTTTGGCTTTATTTCACTTAATGTAGTTGTAGAGGTTTAGTGTTGGACCCATGTAGACATGCATTATGTTTAAATGGTGTGTAAGTCCAATAACAAATTATATCTTGTAAAAAAAAAAAAAAAAAACTTTGTCATACCTGGATTTAAAGGGTAACACAGCCCATTTGTTGACCATATTTGATTTTGTGCAATTTATTACCTTCACACTCATCCAATAAAGTGTTCAATATTTCCAGAAAGTTCTGTCACAATTAGTGTTGGATCAGTTTAGAGATTATGATGCCTAATGATATTAAGGTCCTCTAAAAGCAAGTTAAAAATGGTTCTTTATCAGAAAAGCTAGCATTTCAGCAAAAATGCTCCAAATATGTCTGTCTCACAACAATGTTTTCCAAATATCTTCAATAGCATGAGAGAAGCATTGTAGGATGAAAATGTGCAGGTTTTAAAGACAGACCAGTTTTTGTTTATCCTTCCTTTAAACACAACATATGAAGCAAATGTATGACTAAAGAAAATGGGAAGCTAAACTGGACTGACAACTGCATTCTAGCATTTGTCATACTTCAGGAATGCAGACACTATGAAGGTAAAGAACAGGAAACTTTACTTACAGTGTCCAACATCTCTATGAACTTTGAGAAGTAGTATAGCCAACACGTTGCAGCCATCTGGACAAAAAATAGGATACAATTTTCCAATTGTTGACATGTGACAAAGTTGTTAAATGTATTATAGCATTTAGATTATATATATATATATATATATATATATATATATATATATATATAAAGTTTCCAATTATTAGTTTTAACTTTTTAGCCAAAAATATTGACTTTATAAAGATCTACTCTAATGTTTGAAACATTCAAAACATAAATTACCAGGGTTAAGTTAAGAAAACCATGCCAAAAACAAAATACCTAAAGCTTGGTTACAAGGTTCACTCACAACTGGAAAGGCAACATTTCTGTCACTCACCCTCAAACCTTGCGGAGATTGAGAGTAGTCCACAGGATCACAGCGGAATGAATAGCCTGTTCCCCAACCTGACATCACAAACTGTGAGGAAAGAGCAGATACTGACATTTTTGTTTGAGCCATCACTGAAATTTACTTAAAAATTATACTCAACTATGAAACTAAACCAAAATACACTAAGGGTTAAATAATGTGGCACCAAATGCAAAAAAAAATGTTAAGAATAAAGTGTGAACTTGTAAAAACCACAAAAAATAAGGTTTATAATTTTTTTTATTAAAAAATATACATAACAGAATGATTTTGAGGTTCTTAAGCGGCAAATAAATAATATTGGACAAAAAAAAAAAGGCATTTACCTCATAAATCATATAAAGTGATAAAGCCACAACACTGAAGTTGTAGACGATTAAGATCTGCTTCAGTTCAAACGGCTTCCTGTTCTCCATTAACTTTGGTCCCAGTGACATCACAAAGTAGATGTAAAATCCAATGATGATCGACTGCGGGAATGGAGAGGACATGAGCAGCCAATCATCTGTCCTGGGATCTGAAATCACACCACAAGAATGTCTAATGGATTCATGAACAGTAGCAGCCGCATAAACTACAAATTTCAAAAACATTGTCGGTCAAATTATCCATTACATATTTTTTTTAAATCCACACCAAGCTTGTTGTCCCTGCCCCATACCAAAACACTTATGTGGTGCAAATTCACATGTGAGTTGATTAAGTGTTTTCATCAAGTTAATCCTAAAACTGCATTCCAAACAACCCTTCAAGCATTTAGTCAAGTTCAAACCATGAAGTCACTGTCTGACTCATTTAATAAGACTTCTGTGTTTCGTTATGACCTAGTCGTTTCTCTTTTTTAGACCATGTTGAAATACATGGGTTTCCTAACCCTTAACTACAGCAACGCCATTTTAATTTTCTTCTGATGGAATCTCTTACCTGCATCTTTTATCCAGTTGTCGTACAACTGCACTGCTGTTGATGTGAAATCTTGGAATTCCATCCCTGCTAAGGAGTAGAACCTGGCCACAAACACAAGTGTTAATTTTAGAAAGTTCCACTATGAGTCTACCGAAGAGGCCATCTTGAAACAAGAAAAGAATGCACACCAGAGCACTCTTCTAGACAAAACCTACAGGCTAAAGTCAAGAGTGTGTGGACTGGTTAAAGGAGAAACAGAACAGAAGATTCTTTTCAATGAGCAATTCATGCCACTTAATTATCTCCAGAAAATTCCAAGCTAAGTGAGAGACCTAATGCTCAGCAGCCAGTGAAGGCTACGAACAGGTAAACATCATGAGTCATGATAAATGCTGGGCATGTAAAATTCTACATCACAAATCAGTTTGGAAATGCTATAGACAGTTGTGACTCAGTTGAACAGAAATGTACAATGCAGATGTTCAACAATGATCCAGGTAAAATAAACCCTCACCTGTGTGAGGCTACAAAAGGAAGTATGAGGGCCTTTCAAGTCACTTAAGCTTGCTTTGTTGTTCTCCAAATAAAGCATTCACACATTTGCAGCATCTGGCAATAATTGTTTTAGTACAGCTTAGCAAATATCCCTCAACCAAGTTTTAATATGACTTCAAACTGATCCAATACTTTTCATACTTAACTTTAATGCTAACCTTGATCCATATAGCTACAATATTTAGTACAACAGCTAAATAAATCAAGGGAATTTGCTGATGAGCCAGAATAGGAAAATTAAAGGATTTCCCAAATGGTGGGTTATTATTTTAGGATAACAACTGCGGGAGAGAGCGGGAAAAAAACCCAAACTAGGAAAACACATCCATAACTTTGACAAGATAGATAGCAGTCCCAAACAAGGAAATGCAGATAATCTGCTCACAGAACTCCAAAAACATGTTTGTTTCACCATTAATCTTGTTACGCCATAAATCTAAATAAAGTACCCATATTTTCATGGTTCCCCAAATCAAATGTCTCTATATGGGGGGGGGGGGAACAAAACATTTTCATTCTTAGTAATACAGTTAGGAATTATGATGTAATTGGTGTTGATTTGTCTGGATACGATTTAGGCAACTAAATCTGTTTGAGCAATCTATGTCTTTACTTGTAGATAAGGTTCGAAAAAGCAGCAATATGTGAACATCAATAACCATTGAATTGGGCAAGGAGAGATTTTCAACCGGGGTCACCAGGTTACTATTGAAAAAAAAAAAAACTTAAAGCCTTCAATAAATCAGGCATTCCAAGCATCCACTGGAGACATACTGGTGTGTTGAGCAACCTAACCCAACACGTGTGGCAGGGTGTACCGGTCCGATTATCTGGAGAAAGCTGTTGGCCAAGAAGACACTGTAGTCCTTTACACAAGCCTCGACACGCCTGTTGCCATGAGACGGGTAGGGTGCAGGTGTGAGAGGACACCACGTTAACCTCAACACAGGTGCAATCATTAAGCGATACCCAACCAAATGTCATCAAATTAAGTGATTAAATCTAAAAGACCGAGAATTCTTGATTTGCTGCCATTCGGTAAAATCAAGCCCCTCAGCAACCACCACCCCGTGCAACAATGTATTAGTTAACAACTCCAATATTTCAAGCTGGCTCGTGAGGGTCAGTGACATGTTTTTTTCCGAATTTAACAAAACAAGAAAGTATAGTGATGAAACAGCCATAACTTAAAAACACCTGTGCCCAAACGAACACAGGTGTATATCCACCTGCAACCTACCGTGATAAATCAGACGAAATCTCAGAGAGCACACTTCCACGGTCACTTCGGAGTTTTCCCCTTCTGCGTTCAACAGTCTGGTCGTCTTAAGATTCCCGGGTTGATAAATTTGTTAAAAAGTAAAACCCCCTGGTTTCACAACACAGTCTCCGTCAACTCATCTTTGCTGGACTGGCAGTTCCGTCCTCTTCTTAATGAGAGGAGTAGCTAATAGGCGTGGTCTTTCACCTGATACTCTCAGAGTGAATGCTCTGATTGGTCAGACGACATACCTGCTATACCTGGCCGCCATTGGCTGGGCATTCCTTTTAAGGAGAAAAGTATGACGTAAAGGTTTCGGGTGAAACAACTGTAGCACCGTTTGGAATTCCTAAACTTTTTTATATTTAATTTTAATTCTTATTTGTATCCATTTTACCAACAATAACACTAGCTATTTTGTGATTTAAACATAAGCTACCCAAACAAGTCACAAGTCAAAACATTGTCCTCATTTCCAACATAGTGTGTGTGTGTGTGTGCGCGTGTGTGTATGTGTATGTATATGTATATGTGTATATATATATCCTTTTAATAAAACTCAAAAGTTACATATTTTAAGCTTAATTCCACAGGACAATGATCTTTCAAATAATTAAATTGAGTGCACACTTTAAAAACAATGTTTATTTTAATGTAAAATTATCAGTCTTCATCACTGCTCCAAGCATCTTCAAAAGCAGGATCGATAGCAGCTTGTGACCGCCCCTGAGAAAACAACGATTTTCAATTTTTAAAATATCCTTAACACCAAATCTTTCAATGATTTCTTTTTACTAAAGTATATAAACAAATACACCAATAAATGTGCTAGTTTTGCGAACACTCACTCAATATGCGTGGATAAATACCATGTTCAAACATTAAATCACAGTTAAAAAAGGCAACTATATAAAGTCATAATAGTGACCCTCAAGGTGAAAACTCAAAAGTGGTTAATATATGTGTCACTGCAAGAGGAGAATGCTTAAACTGGTTTTAGCTGACAGAAAAGTATTGTCTGTGGAGGAGTGACATGTTCAGCCTTCAAAAAAGATTAGTAAGACAAGAGCTCACTGGTGCCACTCCTGTCAACTAAAAAACGGAAATTGGATTTCAAATTCATGAAAGATTAATATAAGAAGAAAATTCCTGATACAGTGAAACTGGCATTCCTACTAAAGTGTTGGTGGAATGGTCATACTAAATATGGACTAGTTAAGTTCAATTAAACAAAGTAATTTAAAATGCACAAGATTGACAGAAAAAACCAGTAGAACCGGATGTTTAACTGAAAACAAGGAGAGATGGTTTAGCCATCAAGATGTGACTATTGAAACTATTTCACGTATACCATGACTGGCCACATCCGAGTACATTCCATAAATGACTTTCAAGTGTTCAGATCTTATCGGTTGACTCAGAGACGTAAGCAAGGCGTGATTACGTGAGAATAGGTTTGATTTCTGCCCCACCTACATCAAAACCTAGAGACCTGTAGAAATAAAAACCCAGTATCCAAGGTATTGAGTAGCTGTTGGTGCAAAACAAAGACCCTTCATAAGGGTTTTCATATGTTAATTTCACCAATGTATCAATGATTTATGGAGAGCTTGGAATGAAACCTGACGTAAAAAGGTATCCGGGTTCTATATGTTCAACTAGATGTACTTCAATGAACATTTTTGAAGGTAATATTCATAGTGAAAAAATGTTAGGAATGATTTTTTAAAAGTTCAGTATAACCAGGAAAGGTCTATACTGCAAAGAAAAAAATGTTAGGAATTCTGACTGCAATTACATAATTGAATTAAAATTTATACTTGTACATTCAAAAAATAGTTTCCATTCTTGTATATTGTTGGTAAATTGGGGGTGGGGGGGGCTCAATTTGCACAGCTACCACACATATGTCCTATAATAATTGTAGATAATTTCACAATCAGAAAATTTGTCACACCAACTTTGCAATTAGAAACACTTTTTACCCGTTTTGAGTTGGCTTCTTCATCCTCGATATCAGGTTGTCTTAGCACAGGAACCCAAGCAAGTATATTGCAGTCTTTACCTCCGCTGTACAACTCCTAA